>JBBYHO010000010.1:20155140-20166595 GCA_038382025.1 Adansonia gregorii
TAATCTCTATGACTGTGGGTAGACTAACTTGTATACAATTCTTCCTGCTTGCTTATCACTCTTACTTTCAATCTGTGTTGTTGTAGTTGTACAGCACAGTTACATTGCGCCAGGGAGAGAAAAAGCATTACAATAACAAGGTTGATGTCTACAGCTTTGGAATTGTCTTATGGGAATTGTTGACCAATCGTATGCCATTTGAAGGCATGTCCAATTTGCAGGCAGCTTATGCTGCTGCCTTTAAGGTGCAAGTCTTTAATGCTCATAGTTGTTATGCATGATAAATCTTTACACTAATGGATAACTAAGTAGGTTGATGCTATATGAGTGTGCAGCAAGAGCGACCTAGCCTTCCAGAGGATATTTCCCCTGATCTGGCATTTATCATACAATCATGTTGGGTAGAGGACCCTAACATGAGGCCCAGCTTCGGCCAGATAATGCGTATGCTGAATGCATTTCTTTTCACACTCACACCTCCTTCTCCATCCATACCTGAATCCGATACCAGTGAGACAACAGAAACGAGTAATGGAACCATGACCGAGTTATCTGCTCGAACGAAGGGGAAGTTTGGTTTCCTTCGCCAACTGTTCACTGCCAAGAAGACCAGGAACTCACATTGAGGGTAAAGTTTTGAAAAAGTTTCTTTTTGTTCCAACTCAAGAAAGTTGGCATGCGACCTTAGATAGATATGCGTTTTAACCGAACCTCTTCTTAGTTACGTTTTATGATGTTATCATCAAATGAAGGAAATTGTAGGCAAGATGCTGGTGGGGAAACTCCATGTCCATGGCAAAATAAAGGCAAAATAGAGCAGCATTTACATCGTGCAGTTGACTGTGTTGTAAAGAAGATAAAGGGGTTTGACATTTTTCTGTTCATATCAAACGTTACATTCATCAGAAAATAGCAATTACAGTGCAACTTAACTATTTGCTTCCTGGCAGTAATAGTTGAAGCAATTGGCCAAGTTCGCATTCAGCGCATGACATAGCTCTGAATTAAGAAATCACGTTGAACTGATGGGGCATTTTCATTATTGTTTGTGTTTACCGAATGGGATGGCATGGTTTTCAATTTGAATGGATGCTTGAATTTGTGTTGGAGGCGTTATTTATTTATGATTTGATAGGCAGAATTGAATAAAATAGAATGGTTTGGAAAGAATGGGTAGAATAAGAAGTCTCACTCACTCACTCACTCACATAAGGAACGCATGGTGTGGCATAGCATGGCATGCTATTGGTAGTGATGACATGCGGAGCTTAGGAATGGTGGTCGACATTTCTTTTTTCCGCCTTTGCTTTGCTTGCTACAAAATGCATCGTGTGGACGAGGTTATTCAGTCTTGAAGACTTATACGGAAAGAAATTTTATTTTATTTTTTTGGTTTAAATTTTAGGATAATAATTTCAATTCATTTTTGTTTTTAATTTCAGTATTTTACAACACCAATTACCAACTGGCGTAAATTCCCTGACATTTTTTTATACGTTTCAGGAGAATATTGAATTTCATAGACGTAAAGGAAATTCCGTCATCCATCGTGTGTCCTTCGAAGCAAATGAGAATATTAATAAAAAAAATTAATAAAATTGAATTTCCCTGGAGTTTAAACATATTTACCTGAGCTGCAAGTTGTTGAAGTCAGACTCTTTAGTCTCTCCAATTTTCTTCCCTTTTTTAATCTCACTCGAGACTGGGTCTCCAAGAAAGGAACGGTTAAGATTTCATTACGCGTCACAATTTCCAATACAAGTCAATGGCTTTTGATTATTCGCAAGTGTAACTCGTAAGATTGCAGAAAGGCTACAGTGGAATGAAAAGTTTTTTTTTTTTTTTGAAAAAATTTTAACCCAATTACAAGAATAAAGATAACTCATTTAGATTGGATTTCCGTCTGTCAGATCCTTTCTAAATACAAAGTAGAATTCTTGATTCTCTCATCGCCGTGTCTCTAACGAATCTGTTCTCCCGATTTAGTCTCCCACTCAAGTCACCTTCTCAACAGACGAACAACAACTTGTGGTTTTGAATTTTGACCCATCCCCCCTTCTCCCACTTCTTTCAAGCTCGCAATATATCTTTACAATTCATTCGATTTGTCTTGAGTTTTGTAGAATAGAGGATTCGTTCCTTTAGTTTAGCTTATTTGGTGATCTGGGTATGATTCTGATCAAGGAAAAAGTTGGACTTTGAAGGGGAATTCAAAGAGTAATCCCGGTGATGAAAAATGGGGGAAACCGAAAAAGGAAATGCCGCTGCCAGACACACTGCAATCAACGCAGTGCAGGCATTAGGGAGGGGATTTGATGTTAACTTCGATACGAGGTTATTGTACTGTAAAGGTGTGACAGGTTCGAGGTTAGTAGAAATTGATGAAGAACATGTTAGGGATATCTATTTATACGATCAAACTGTTCTGCCCAATATTTCTAGAGATATCAAGAAGTCTCAAGAGCCTATTGGCCGTCTCGGTTCTGGGGTTTGCAATTTTCATGAGGTAATGTTGTGGTTTTGATTTCTATTTGTTCTTCTTTTTGTGTTTATTTCACTAATTACGCTAGCTTGTTAAGTTTTGGGGTTTAGCTATAATTTACAGTTGTGTTCATGTGTTTCTGTGGATTTGTTAGATATGCATTGTAAAACGTAGAGTTTAGGGTTAAAGTTTTGCAGACTTGTTACAAGGTTGTAGTCAAGATATCTTGAGTCTTTGTTGTTTTGGTGATAAGCAGAAGTTACGGTTGGGCTGAGAAACAAAGAAGAGTAAAAAAAAAAAAAAAAGAGGGAAAAGGGAACCAATTAACTTGATATTTGAGGTTAAGAAGGAATGTAACTATATAGAACAAACTCCAACTATGTGCAAGTAATGAACCCTGCCTGAGGATGAAGAAAATTCTTTGGCTTCTTTCCTGGGTCTAGTCTGTATCATAATGTCATTGATTAAATTTATACCTCTCCTGCAGTAATATCACTTATTATTTTAATGCTTTACACTGGATATGTGTATATAAGTGCAATCTATTCAATGCTAGCTCATCCGGTTTCATTCAAACTTTCTCTACTTCGTTTTAAGGTTTGACTCGAATTGTTTCCTCTAGTTTGTCGTAATCAAATATTTCTTATCATCAGTTGTCCATTGATATTAATTTTTAGCCTAAAAATCTCTTGCGGTTGATTCTGCTTGGACTTATGTATTATCTCCTACCAAATTATACTAAGGTCATGTTTAATTGTTAGTGTTTGATTCAGAATTATGTTTTTAGTTTGAAATTCGGTTTAAGGGATTAACTTCTTAGATCGAGTGTTGATGGTTATGGTTAAGACAATGCTTTAGATCATTAAATTTGATTATGATGTGCATAATTGTCCATAGGAGAAATACAGAGTGCTAATTGCACTATGATCAAAGATAAAATGCATAATTAACTCCACAACATTTATTATCTTATGAGCATTATTTAGACCACTTCCTGTGAGTTGTTTCAAACATGATTTTTATTGCTTTAACATTTTTCTGATTTGCTTTTCTTAACTACCAACTGCAGATGGTGGAGTATTTTAACGGAAAAGCAAATGTGTCTGGTAGTTTTCCCCTTGGTAGTTTCAATTCTGCATTTAGCTTTACTTGTTCAACAAGTATTAATGCTGCAACCACGAAGACACTCTCTATGGATGGATTTTACATTCCACTTGCCAAATTTCAGCTTTCAAAATCCTCATTGACATTGCAAGAAAATGTTAAACGGGCTGTCCCAACTTCCTGGGACCCATCAACATTGGCAAGGTATGAACCATTTGCTTTTAACTGTAAATGCTTATAATATAGGTCCAATTCCTAATATTGCTTCTTTGGCAGTTTCATTGAAAATTTTGGGACACATATCATTACTTCTGTAACTATTGGTGGTAAAGATGTGATTTACATTATACAGCATCAGTCTTCACCCTTGTCTACCATGGAGATTAAAAACTATGTGCAGGATATTGGAAATCTAAGATTCTCGGACAAAGAAAGTCTTACAAGTTCAGGTCAAATAAAATTAAAGGACAAGGCTAGTTCCACTATTTCTTTCATATTTTTCCATCCTTTATTTGTCTTACTTTCTTGACCATTGCTGAGCTAATACAGATTTTGAGCTTTACAGGGTCTTGATAGTGGCATATTCAACAGTCAAGGGATATACCCTCAGCCTACAAGTGTGCCATATCTTAATGGGAAAGAGGTATTCATATTTCTTGACAGTTTATTAATGGAAATCAATTTGCATGTAAATATTCAATATTGTTGGGATGCTATTTTGTTTTATGCTGTAGCCATGCTTCAAAATTAGTGGGAAAAAAAAAAAAAAAACTGATTTGCAGAAGAAAGTTAGCCTTTGTTTTGTACATATAATATAAGCAATCTAGCATTTAGGACATCAAGCACCAGATGCAGGTAGTTATTTATAGCGAGATCCACTACTGAAACTACCATACCAGTCCCTCTGCTGCATTCTATCCAGAACTCTTTAATTAAGCATGTGAGTTTGAACCCATTGGTTTGCATTGGTTGGTTGTTTTTGGCAATGATTTGCTGAATGTGATAGCTTCATGATTTTTTTGGGTGGATTTTATTGTGTTTTTCAAATTGCTGAATCAGGTTCGTGTAGTGGCTAAAGGCTTTGTTTATTTGTTTGGACTTTCTTGTATTTCCTACTATTCCTCTTAAACTGCTAGTATTATAATGATATTTGAACAGCTAGGACATTATTGATCATGACTGGTCATGCAAGAGTAGCTAATATATACAGTTAGTTGCTTTTTTGTTGCCAAAAGACTCTCTAACATGGATTGGTTTACGATTAGATGGTCAGTTCAAGTTTCTTATAATATTTGAACAAGCATATTGGCAGCTTGCCTCGACTGCCCATGAGATGTTATTTCCATGATCGATGGAGCAAACTTATTTGCTTTCTTCCAAGAAATCATTGCTTTTTAGTGTTAATTTTTTATTTATCATTTACTTTTTAGTCATTTCCATGAAGCCTTGATCTCATTTTCTGGAATTCCTATTACTGCAGGATGTTACGGTCATTTTTCGGAGGAGGGGAGGAGATGATCTGGAGCAAAACCACACCCGGTGGGCAAAAACTGTCCAGTCCTCTCCTGATGTCATTGAAATGACTTTCTATCCCATTAGTGCTCTGCTCGATGGGGTAGCTGGAAAGGAGCATCTGAGTCGTGCTATCGATCTTTATCTTGAATGTAATACAGCTATTTTTTTCTGGTTGTTTGGATGCAATATTTTCATTCTTATCTGTTATGTTGCTAATGATAAACTGTTTGTCCTAACTCAAATTCTTGGTCTGATTGTCTGCAGACAAGCCTCCAATTGAAGAACTAAGATATTTTCTAGAGTTCCAGATTCCTAGGATATGGGCTCCTATACAGGATAAGGTTCCTGGCCACCAAAGGAAAGAACCTATTTGCCCATCTTTGCAGTTCAGCATGATGGGGCAAAAACTTTATGTCTGCCAAGAACAGGTATTGCTTTTATGCAACATAGCTTTTCTTCTTAAAATTTCAAGCACTTCCACTTGTTGGTGAGACTTGTTCCTAAGAGTGGTAAAAGAGCACAATTGTCTGAATTACGTTGGTTCGCAGCACAAACGCTTCTTGATAGATTCATATTGTATATGCCTTTATGCGTATCATAGAGGATTTCCGATGGTTCTTGATGTACTTGGAAATTTGAAATAGCAGCATTGCCCTGAAAAATGTTAAACAATGAAAGCCACCTTGCTCTTTTGTCTCCCATTATGGGAAACTTTACCGGTTAGCTGCTATCTTTCCTCCTGACTATTGAGCTTTCTCTAACTTTATTTGGCCCTTAATCTAGGCCTTTTCTTTTATTTTATTTTTTTTTCTAGTTTGTTCATTAGCTGGAATTTCCTGTACAACTGCATAACCTTAGTGGCCATTCAGAGCTGTAATGTGGTGTGATGACTAAAATTCAATCACTACAACTGTTGAAAGGAGCAAAAATGAGCCTTTGGCTCATATCCACAACTCAAGAGGGCCCATTCTTTTCGCTTGTTGTTAAATAGGTTATTGGCCTTTGATGAAATTCGTTGGGTCAAGGGAAATCTTTAAAATACTGGGATATATATATATATATATTTTGAGTTACTAGTAATGTTTACCCTTAATAGGTGGTATTTATTCAACTGCTAAATAGGTCTCTTAACTCAAATTTGATTATAGTATGGCAGTTTTGACGTGCTGGACTATTGTAGCCATAATTTAATATAACAAGTGTATTATTATGATTAGTGCTTTTTTCAACAACTATTGCTTGGATGCTTGAGAAAATCCATTCATGGTTTTTGAGCTTATCATTCCATGAAACAACTTTGCTTCAGTTCTGCAGTATTTGAATATATGGCATTGATCATAAATCACCCCATGAAAGTTATTAGGGAGTGGTAACATGAACCTTTATAACAAGATTTTGCATCTAATCTGGCTAAGTGTAAATGCAGATCTCAGTCGGAAGAAAGCCAGTAACAGGCTTGCGGTTACGCCTTGAAGGAATTAAGCAAAACCGCCTGAGTATTCATCTTCAACACTTGGCTTCTCTTCCTAAGATCCTACTTCCACACTGGGATGCCCATGTGGCAATTGGTGCTCCCAAGTGGCTGGGACCTGAGGAGCAAGACAGTAGATGGTTTGTGCCTGTGAAATGGAAGAGTTTTTCTCATGTTAGTACTGCACCAATTGAAAACCCTGAGACCTTTATAGGTGACCTCTCTGGCGTCTACATTGTCACTGGAGCACAACTTGGAGTCTGGGATTTTGGCTCGAGAAATGTCTTATACATGAAGCTCTTGTATTCTAGGCTTCCAGGCTGCACAATACGAAGATCTTTGTGGGATCATACTCCAAATGATAAATCAAAGAAAGTTGTTGCTACTACGGGTAGTGCCAACTCTGGTGACTCAAGTTCTGGCTCACAAGAAAACATCGTAAACAAGTTGGCAAAATTTGTTGACATGTCCGAGATGAGCAAAGGACCGCAAGATCCTCCAGGTCATTGGGTGGTTACAGGTGGAAAGCTTGGTGTTGAGAAAGGCAAAATCGTTTTGAGAGTGAAGTACTCCTTGCTGAATTATTGAATCTCGTGGCATGATTTTGTATGATTTCTTTTTGGTTGTTTTTGTTTTGAGTAGAGGTGGTGTTTTTCTTTTTTGCATATGTACATTTGTGTTCTTCATGCTTGCAAAGAATTGTGCTGTGATGTCTATGTAGGACATGGAAGTTTCTTCCAGTTTTGGTTAGCAACTTTGTGTCCTGGAAGTGCTTTGAAATGTGAATTTTTGTAGAAAAACCTCTGAAGATGTGTCGTTTATCCAACATGAAAAAGGGGATTGGACAGAACACTTTCTAGGTTATATGTGTATATATATATATATATATATATATATATATGATATGTATATATATATATATAGGATTATCAGACTCCTGGCATGAAACTCTAATTAATCATCAATCTGCTTAAAAGATTACGAAACTTGTATTAGAAACCATTGTTGTTTGTATATAAAATTATATCAAGTATTTTAGTCATGGGAAAAACAATGATTAAATCGGTGGTCAAATCCAAACAAAATATCTGACAGATTTATCTTGTGTAACACTCACTCCTGATTTATAATTATTTAATTGGCCAAACCTAGGTTTTTTGTATGCAGAAGCAAATTTGTTTAGAATTTTTCCTCCTCTAAAAGCTTGTCCTAACCATATTGTAGTTGGTGATAGTCCAGGCCTTCCATAGCTGGCACTGGCAATCACTTTGGAGGATTGCTTTTCGCCCCAATTTCTTCACATCGGTAGCCGCCCACCCACCCATCCACCTTGTTTTGCGATCCTTGATTGACAACGAGGTTGTATCCCCTGAATACCTCCAATAAGGATTTTGAGGGCAAAAGGATTTGAGAGCTAGCAACCTCAAACAATATTTGGGGTGACTTTATTGGTAGCTTGGAGCAGGGTATCAATGAGGATTTGAGGGCTACACAAACAGTGGACAAAGAGAGAGAGAGAGAGAGAGAGAGAGAGATTTTCAGCAAGAAGGCTGCCGTTGTCAACCAGAAAAGAAAAGCAACGCAAGTGCCGAAAGATGCTAAATTTCAGTAATAGTTATGCATTGCATCGCTTGCATCAATTCAAAGTGCACATGCAATTTTCTTTTTTATTCATTGCTCCTAAGCCTTTGTGTGGCTTTGTTATATCATTATTGATCATTTTTTTATTTTTATTAATTTAATTTTTGAAATATATTCGTTTTTGATTTTGTATTAACAACTCGTCATATAAGATGGCGAGAGAAGCAAATATGATAGGAACTCGCCAACCGACGACGGATAGGAATCAAAGCATAAGGAACTATTTATAAAAATTATAAAAATTATAATTTCAAAAATTATAATTATTAAATAAAAGTGAAAGGAAAAAAAATAATTTCAAAGAAAATGATATGTATTGAAATTATTAATAAAAAGATTGAAATTACTTATCTGCTCCTCTTTAGTCTGTTGACCGACTCTACTCCATATATATATATTTAAATTTTAAATATTAGTATATTTATATCTATACTAAATTTACTATACTCACACAACATATCAAAAACTCACAATAATTTTAAATTATCAGCATATTTCATTAACATCATATCAAAAATTAAAAATTTATAATATTTATTCAAGTATAAATTTAAAATTATATCATTTATCTTATTATTATAAAAAAAATCTTTTGACATGACAGATAATATTTGACTAATGACTCCTAGATTTTTGGAACCCGAGAGATGTGATAGATGCATGAAAAATCAGATTCCTTCTAATACAATAGATAATTTATACATGTATACATAATTTATATAAAATATATATGAGGAGAGTCGATTAGTAAACCAAAAAAGTAAATAGATAATTTCAATTTCTTTATTAATAGTTTCAATAAATATTATTTTTTTTTGAAATTATTTTTTCTGCTTTCACTTTTACTTAATTTAACTTTTTTGAACTTTTTTTTTTGTTATTGGCAAGGAAACTCGTCGTCTCCGACGGCGAGCTTTTTACCCATTGAGAATTCGTCATCTCTTACTCAACGGTAATTTTTTCTTTCGTTGGAAACTCGTCATACAGCTTAGCAATTATTTAATTAATTAACTCGTCTTCTTACGTGATGAGTTCTCAGAATAAGTTAAAAACAATATATTTCAAGAATTAATTTAAAAATTACTGTGAATGAAAAATAAAAAAATTTATAATATTTGTATAAAATAGCCTCTGTCTATATATATATATATATATATATAATAGCACAATTATATTCACCATTTTGATTTCTCAACGCCTTCTTTTTGTGGAAAATAGTTAGGTTTCGATTAATGTTTTTCCGTTTTGTAAACTTAAAGAAAGGAAATTAAACGTGAACAATTTAAAAGAAAGGACGACTGATTGAATGTGTGTATGTAGGGTGTATCAATCAAACTAACTGATGCTTGGATTAATAGCTGTTATTCCGTAAAATTTGGTAGGCCCAAAAATTTCAATCTATTATTGATTTGGATTTTTTTTCTTATTTTTAATTTTAAATTAATTATTTTTTAATGATGTATCCCTTTTAACTTGACTCAAGACAATCTATATTAACTTTTGAATATATTCGAAATAAGAACGGTAGAAAAGTACGTAATACGTTTTATGTGTAAGTATTGAAGTGAATCATATTATTTTAGCTTAATTATTTTGACTAAAAATATATGATTGACAAGTTACTTTTGATGAAATTCAAAGCAATTATTATGATTGAAGTTTATTTATTTATTTTCATCCAAAGTTTGGTTTTAGAATGTCTGACTTGATCAAAGGTTATTTTTATTTTAAAACAATAATTAAGAACTAGATTAGTTCATGCAAATTAATTATTCTAATAGTAATGAAACAATACCATAATTGAAATTTAATTAAAACTAGAAATGACATATATATATATATATATATATATTTTTAATGCTTTTTAGAATCTTAATATTTGCGTTTGTTAATGTTTTGGGTCTTAAATTCCACGGCCCAAAAAGAAAGTTAGCTATATGGGCCTCAACATTGATCTTGGAAATATACAAGTTGGGTCGGCATTGCCATCGGCCGTTGTTTTAGGGACTGAAATGTCCACTCACGGAATTCAAAGAGTGGAGTGAGCTCAGCTCAGCTAGCCCATTTTCATTTAGACGGTGATTATATTTCTTGAGTTTTTTATTTGATATATTTAATAATATATTCATAAATTAAGTAATATTATCTAAAAATTAAAAATAAAAAGAAAAATTATTAGCTTTAGTAATGCAAGATTAATTAACCGCGTCCACATTTATTCACTGGTAGACATCAAACAAAAAGATTTATTTTAGGGCCGCATATGAGAATTTCGGAGTCTGCTCCACACTCTACTCTATGACAGCGGCTTTAGATTAGACTGCTGCAGAAGAAGATAGATAGGTGGCAGCCAATATGCCCACGACAATACCTATATTTATATTTATATTTAATGTCGTATTTTTGTTCACACCTAACATCAATAGTCGAAAACAAAACTTAAAATAAAATAATTTGTTTATTTATATTATTTTTATATATTTTTATTAAATTTTAAATATTATATATTTTACATAAATTTTAATATCTTAATAAATTATATTATTTTTTAATTTTTGATTTTATTATATTTATTTAATATAATTATATTAAATTTAAACTTTCGAGTCAAACGCAACCAGAAACTAAAAGGTTGAATAAATGGAGAATTTACTCCTCTGATCTGAGGAGTCCGTGCAGGAAAACCAGGCAACAATGTTGAGGCATTGTTATAGCGTCGGCGTCGGTGCTCAGGCTCAGCCTGCCCTGCCTACTTGCATCTCTAGGAAATTGGGTTCCTTTACCCATCACTCTTTCAGGTCCACGTTGCCTCAACCTCCTCATTTCTTGACTTCTGTGCTTATTTGCGTTAAGGGAAATGGTCCATAAATAGAAATAGAAAGAGAAAACATACATATATAATAGTATATTGTATTTCACCTATAATTTTTTATTTTAATCTTACAACTATCTATAATGATAAAAAATATATAAATTGGTAACTTGTATATGTGAATTTCACACTCAATTTTATAAAAATTTAAATTATGATTAATTAACTATATTATAACAATTACATATGATATACCTTTTATAATTTTTTTTTTACAAATTTTAAAAAATCAATGCAACACAACTAAGTAAATAAATAATGGTAATTTGGTGCTGCTTCAATCCAAGGTAAAAGCCCCCACAATAACACAACCCTATAAGTTTTCTATCTCCTAGTCATGCAGCACTTAATTACATTAAGTTTTTTTTTT
>JBBYHO010000010.1:20171874-20217702 GCA_038382025.1 Adansonia gregorii
TGGATAAGGAATGCAATAATCAGCGTGACGGACGTTAAGTTTGTACTTGTAAAGGGAAATTATAATTGAAATGAAACGCGCGGGAGAGAGGTTAAGGGCTCTTATGATCGTTGAGTGATGTCATAGCGTATATGTCATACTTAAATCGTCAGCAACAATGACACCTGGCTTCTTCCAGTTAAAAAAATTACAACTTGCATATTGTTTATAATTAATTATTGTTATTTCATTATTTAAGTTAAAACTGTCGGAACTTTAAACGGAACGACCATAGTCACTTCATCAAACTAGGGCTCTACGTGGGTTTTTCTGGTGGGGGCCCTATCGGGTGGCAAAGAAAAAAAATAAAACGACAAAACCTGGGTTGTTGTTTAAAATCACACAAATATAAAATTTAATTTAATATTATATACTAACTGCAGTTTGTAGATAAGCATATAGTTGGGAGTGACACTGTGCGGTGAGGCCTCATCATCACCCTGGCAACGTAAATCCATCACAACCTCATCATCGAAAAGGTTTCAATCGGTACGCCAATAGACGCAACTCAAGTTATTTCCATTCGCATCATTACAGGTGATCATTAAGTGTTCGGCCCAAGCCGTACAAAGACGAGGATTTTTTTTAGTTCTCTTTTTCTAGTCTAACCCCTAAACCATTTTATTATTTAAAAAATTATTCTTATAATTAAATTTAAATAAAATTTTTATTATTTAAATCATACTTACTGAACCAGCTCAATTCACAAACCTATCAAACGTGAATCGACCAAAGCCACCTAACAACGGATATAATTACCTATATTAAGTCACATAGATTGCTTCCAGTTCCAATAATTTAAAACATTATCTTATTAGCAAAGAGAATCATAAGATCAAAAAGTAAATAAACGATAAAAAAAAAAAAGAAAAAAAAGAAAGAGCTGATCTGACCTTTACACAGCTATTTTTATCTATAGTATACAGTTTTCTACTTTTTTTTTTCAATTATTTTTATCCTTTCAATATACTCACAAAATTAGCATGCATTCATTTCGCTTTCTTTTCTCAAATTTGGGAGATACACTCTTTTTGGGGGGCAACTAACTTTCCGCCATTTGTTTTGATCAGAATCATCCAACTGACACAACTGTATAACACCAGGCCACTCGCCTTCCCTTCCCACTTCCCATAACAAACTCAGACTATTCTGCTGCTAGCTTTCATGTTTCACAAGCTGCTGCAAAATCAGGCTTCGCAACTCACCTAAGGAGCCACAGAACCACATAACATCAAGAATGCTACATATAATATGCTGTATTAATGGATTTTCACACAACTTGGTAATATGGTTCTAAACTATCTTTGATCATGAAATTCTGAGTTCAAAGCTCAAGCAAATTAAAAAAAGTACAACATAAGACGTTGGATTGGATGACTTATCCCGTATTTATCTCCCTCAATCAGCATCATGAAAATCAGTGTGAAAAGAACCACAATACATTAAGCACTATGTTAATAATATCGGAAATGACCCCATTCTAGATTTGGAAAATAGTAGCCTACTCCGTCCAAGATTGACAACCTTGACTCTCAAGTAACATGCAGTAAGCATCTTTTATGTCCCCCCCCCCCCAAAAAAAAAGTACCACAATGACTACAGACAAAGTCAAGAAATGGCAAGTAAAGCGCAGTTGGTCAAACATTTGAAAGACTGCATAAGTACAATTTCAGCATCTTTTTCATATAAAGTATGCAAGGCATTGAAAGTGTACAACATTACCACTTGCCTCAAATTTTGCATAGAACGGCATTTACACGCAAGTATCTGTAGTTTAAGCTTCTCAAACATACCAATCAAACTTTGACCATTTAAAAAGACTATTCGCAACGTCTAAACTAGCAACAAAATATTCCCTTGAACCTATTTTAAGAAGAATTCTTAAGGATCTCAAAATCATGTAAATATCACAACAAAGAAAGATTCTTTATGATATTAGTAAAGTGGATCATCACATTTTGTCCATTTCAATGTTAAACGTTAGTATTTTGGGAAAACATTCACAGAGGACGCATCCATTATTTAATGCTGACTAATTTCATTAGTAACATGTGTATTAAACTTGACTAACACAAAAAGATAGGAACATGTACTTACCATAACTTACAATTGCATGCCACAGGACAGCCATATAATGGATAGACTTGATTAACCATCTCAAAATAGGGTATAATGTACATGTTAACTGGAAACTTCATCCGGCTTTGACCTCAAATTAGAAGGCACTTTTCTTAGTATCTCTGCTTCTCTGGCTATTTGAATATCTGAAGGCCAAAAAATCTGATGTACAACTTTGAAAAGAAAGCGAGGCAGTAAAGCAACAATTGTTATAAGCAAAATGGTGAGCCAATAGGTGGGTGACATTGCCAGATGGTAGATCGTCCTGCCAAATGTAAGAATAATATAAACTCAATCTAATGAAACTTTAGAATTAAATACCAAGAAATCATTTTATGACGTGGCACTAACCAGTAATTTGGGAAGATAGGTATAGAATCCAATACCACCATACAGGCATATGTAATAATTATTGATCCCCACACTGCAGCGTGAGTAATGAACACCCAACGCTGAATGTCCATTGCCAAGTGTATGTTAACAAGAATAACAACTGCTATAGTCCACAAACTGCCCATGCTCCATATATCAATTGAGCTCTCCTTGTATGTGAAGAGAGGAATATAGAACAGAACAAGGCTTTGCCATAGTGTGTCAATCATCGTGATCCAGAAGAGTTGCAGATTATACGCCTCATGTCTATGCCCCGCACCATAAAGTTTTGGATACTGTAGGAGTGTCTTATGACTTAAGTCCTTGTCAAGAATGCCCACAACAATAGTAGGGACAGATGTATATATAACAGAATAAAATACACTACTCCAATCTGTTAATGCAGAAGTTGTTGAAAAGGCTGTGCATAATATGTACCTACAACATAGAAAAGAATCTGTTGTGAGACCCACATCAATTAACTACACAATTTGCAGAAAAAGTTGAGAACAACTTAATATTTCGTGATAATCAAGATAGTGCGTTGCTATGTGTTCCCAAATGTAAAGACCCACAGCTTGAATTTTCCACTACCGTGTTCGATTTTGAGGCAGTGAAGAAACTGTGCACGTCATTAGGAAGCCAATCTTATATTACATCAAACCATTTTGGAGAAAACAGAAACAATAGAGTTAAAAGCCAATCCATGGCATATCTGATGATGATGAGAAAGAGCAAAAATCAAAATTTTCTCCCATCAAAGCTTGATACCACAGAATTGTGAACATAAAGAAATTACAAGATATGAAAGGCTCTCCCACCAAGGAATGGCAGAAGACAAAGTGTAGAAAAGGATGCTCATGTAAACTGCATCAGAGTCATTAACCTTACACCAAATTACTACATAGGTCACTGAACTTCAATTTTGTGCCACTTGGATCAGCAAACTACAAAATTGTATTAAATTTGTTCATTCCATGAACTAACCAGTAAAATTGAGTGATGAAAAGAGGCTGATACAAAACCACATCACATCCGTGTCAGTCTGTAGTGAGGCAAACTAACCCCACTTTTTCTTCTATTTTCTTTTCTTTTCCCCTTTCCTTCTTTTTTTCTTTTCCTTTTTTTTTTTTCAGCCTTTCACATGCATCCTCTCTTAAATCGTTGTGTCCTTATTTTTTCCTTACCATTTTACCTCTCTTTCTTGGTTTTGGGTTAATTTGCAGGTTTCAAGTTTAATGGCATGAGTTGATAGCTACGGAAGAATAAAAGTAGGTTTTAACCTTTTTTCCCCTTGAATCTCGATTTTGTTTTTGAAAGTATCAAACCAGAGACATGACACAGAACAATAGGAGAAAGAATGAAAAGGAGAGTTTGAGACATGTTGAAAGGGTGCAGCAGGCTGAAGCAGCGCCACCAACTAGTCAAACTGCACTTGGGAGAGTTACAGATATGTTGAAGGGGTGCAACAAGCTGAAGCAGCACCACCAACTAGGCACCCTGCACTTTGGTGAGAACGAAAGGAAAAAGCTAGAAAATTCTAGAGAAAGAGGCTGCTGAGAATTTATAGGAGAGAGGAATGGCCCTGGAACAGGAAAAGGAAAAAGACAAAGAAACAATAAAAAAGGTAAATAGAGGTAAACTTGTTAGCTACGCAACAGAGCATTTTCACCACCGCCAACAGGTGTATCAAAGAAAAAAGGGGGCAAAGGGTAGAATTAGAGAAAGAACTTGAAAAATCTGGGACACACAACACACAAAAACAAACAAAAAAGGGGGGGCGCCACTATGGAAGCTGCTGTCATTGCAAAATCAGCATTTGGTCCGTTGCAATGATCATAGAGAAAATGACCAAATTTTCAACATTTAGTTTGCTAACCTGATAGGTAAAAGTTGAAGTTTGCAAACCTACGTGACAATTTCTTTTGAATACGATGACCTGTGGGGAAATTACCTAGGATATTTTTCCCCTTTCTTTGAGGAATGCACCCAGGAAATTCAAAAAGCTCAGATTCACAAGTAAAAATGGTACGTACCAGAATAGCATCAACACAAAAACAGCATTGCGGTAGAAGCTGTAAAGAACTAAGTAACCAACACGCTGATAATTCCAATGACCATGCACCAACAGTAATCTTTTCAGAAACCGGAACTGGCCCATAGCAAAATCTGATGCCATCACAGCCTGCCGTCCTTCCTGACCACATATTCCAACACCAACATCCGCCATTTGAATCATTGAAACATCATTAGCTCCTGCCAAAATGTCATTATCAGAGAATTATCACTGCTAGCTCAAAACATGTGAAGTATAGAATCTAAAGAAGCTGCTAGAGCAAAACCTTCCCTTGCAACGGCAAATAGAATTATCAAAAAGACTCACCATCACCAATAGCTAGTGTCATGTCATCAGTGCGGCTCTTGATAAGATCAACAATTCCAGCTTTCTGCAAGGGTGCTACACGACAACATAGCACCACCCTACAGGAAGTTGCAATGTCGAAAAGCTGTAGAAAGGTGTAAAAAAAATAGAAATATTTAGGAATGACGAAACAATGAGAGTTAATACACATATTAAATTGAGCCCAAAAATCGATTCAAAGATTGAACCATCTCAATATGCTACAGCTAATATGCACAGTTAATCTTACTTACAAATAAAATTTAGTCTTACCTCTGATTCTAAATCCTTCTCCAAAATATAGACCAAACTGTTTCCATCAATTATAAGTGCCAGGGGCGCACATACATCCGGTTCTTCCTTTCCAGCATGTGACTGTAGCACATTGGAAGATTTTGCATCATCAGGTATCTCAAGATAACCATTTTCATAGCTATTTCTCCTTTTCGAGTTTTGTTTTTTTCTGTTTGCTGATAGCACGCCATGTCTAGTCTTTGCATCAGCCAAAAGATTTCTGCATTCTTCCTCTGATGTGCCATTTATGATTATTTGCTGCATATCTGCAGTCAGAAGTTTGCAGGAGAGACCAATAGAAATTGCTGTTTCCTGTTTGTCTCCTGTCAGAACCCAGACTTTTATTCCCGCTTGCCGAAGAGCCTCAATGGCTTCTGGTACACCATCTTGTAGCTTATCCTCAATAGCGGTAGCACCAAGTAAATTTAAGTTGCATTCTACCAGAGCTGCTGTTTGACGTAGTTTTGCAGCTCTGTCAATTAAAGAAGTACTTGCATCTTCATATCTGCATTGCCACTCCTCAAGTTCTGCATCTGTAAGATCCCTTGCAGCAACTACAAGTGTGCGGAGACCTTCTGACGAGTACTCAGTCAAATGACTCTGAGTTGCGCGCCTTATCTGATCATCCCTCTCAGTGTCTCTAGCTAAAATGCTGAACATTGCGGTATCGGCACCTTTCACTAACACCTTCACAGTGTGGTCTGGAAATCTTATAACAACTGACATTCTCTTGCGCACGCTATCAAACTCATGCAACCCCAAAACATCCAACCTGCAACATGAAAGTTCCATTCGAACACAACAAAATGCATAGAGAAAACTAAACGTATACTACTTGACACTCAACCTAACAAAAGTTACTAGGGCAGGGTCAATTGAAAATGATCTAATAGGCTGCATGGAGACAGAAGGAATTAAAGAACTAACTACTAAAAAGTGAATACCTTAGTTTATTGCCATTGATATCGATCACAATATGTCCAGATGTTCGCTCATAAAGAGTGTACCCATAAGCAGAGGCAGCAGAAACTAGTGCTTGCTCATCAGGAGATTCACCCTGATAATCAATAGCTTCCACCTCTCCCCATGAGTCACTTCTTCCATGACTAGAAGCATCCTTCGTAACAATTGGGATCACAGTATTACATGCAGCCAGGGTGAGGAAAAACTCGTGTGCAGCAATTCTTTCATCTCCAGCGAAGTTTTTATGCAACAAATCCAAAAGTTCAGAATCAACAGAAATTTCAGACTTAAGCTTCCATCTGCTTCTAAGAACACCTGCAGCTCCAAGGATCATAAAAAAAAGAGGACTTAATACCGCAGAAATATACTGATCAATTTCCTCCAATTACAAGATCATGATTCGACAGAACATCATCAAACAGTATTTATGGAATCAACCAACTTCTTAACAACATAATATACAGTATCTAGTATAATGAATAAAAATGGAATTTTTCATAGATACTAAGATCAATTATCCATGAATATAAGACCAGTGCAACAGCATAGAAATGCCAGTCAACTCGATCAAAGACAAAAGCCGTACCTTTCAAACAACCTAATCAAACATCTCATAACATTTAAGAATTGTCTTTCCACCTGAAGGATGCAGGAAAAAAGGCAACCAAAAAGGAATCCAAGTGATCTATCAAAGCAAGAGCTCAACAGAAAGTTGTGAGAAAGATTTTTTTTGCCAAGGCCACTTAAGTTATCAAGTCAACAAACAAGAAAGCAGGAATAACTAAATGAATTTTAAATTAATTCAAAAAATAACAGATTCATTCCTGCACGTCTATGGATAATAAAGAACTGAAATTTGCTATAATTACAAAAACAACAAATGAAATGGAAAACATAAAAAGTCGAAAAAACACTCTAAATTACTAAATTGTAGTATGTAATAAGGAAATCCTTAAATGATAAATGACAGAGGGATTTCTATGTTATATACCTCTGATGTTATTGTCCTGTAGTGAGTAATCTGTAAGATTGGAGCATCTATAATCCTTCCCATAGACGCTTGCTTTTCGAAATTCCATTTTGTTTTCAGTAAGTGTCCCTGTTTTGTCTGAAAAGACATATCGTACTTGACCCAAGTCCTCATTTATGTTCAATGATCGGCACTGAAACCTTGAGCCAGAGCAGCTGCAATACATGTGCTTATCTTCAATCATGAAATAAGACTGTCCCAAGCGAACCAACTCCATTGTAATATAAAGAGAGATTGGTATCATTATCTGAAAGACAATAATGGAACTTAAAAAGGAGAAAAAGGTTTCCATAGGTATCCCATAATATCTGTATGTTTTACCGTTCTCCTTTCCTTTTGTTATGTATCTTTTTCTGTAATAAGGCAAGGTATCGAGCTCATCCTTGTGACGATGTAGCCAAAGGCCCATACCAAGGGCAACAACAGAACACATGACAAGAAGGAAAATGGACAACCAGAGAGTTTCCCGGTTCATGTAGCTTTCCAATTTGCTTCGCTTTGAAGGGGAAACTGCACTGTTTAACATTGCTTTTGTTTCCTGCCCCGCATAAACTACAACGCCAATTATCCAATCAGTGTTCTTCAGCTGACAACCACGCAAAACAATGTTTGATTGGCTGAGGGGGAATTTATGTCCATTGAACTCCATATTGGCTGTGAACTCATAAATATTTCTATTAGGCTGCTCACATCTGATCAGCCCCGACACATCACAACCTTCAAATGTTGAAGAAACTGTTTCCTGCCTAGCATATCGTGTCTTCAGGTTTGATTCACCATCCAGATTCATGGTCTGGATGTAGGCAAGTCCACTAGGGTCACTTGTCCCTAACAAAACCATGTCACAAGGAATTGTCTGGTCAGCATGGATCTTAACAACCTCTCCGGCTCTTATCTTTTTCCATTTCTTCATTTGGAATTCCCCCCTTTGGAGTACTAATGCCTCTCGATTGTTCTCATTTCTGTCTGACCTATGTCTTCGCCAATCCTCATAACCATCTTTAATTGCCGTGACGCAAAGCACAAACAACAGTGGGAAAAGAGACACGGTTCTCCCAAAGACTGCTAGAGGTGGAAGTTGATTGAGAGCAGCAATAGCCAGGAAATACAAATAGGCTACTCGATGAAACTGAATGAAAAGATTCTTGGGCAAGAAGGTGATGAGTGTATACTTGCTTGTCCGAATCTCATTCCCAGTGAACTCATACTTGTCATTCGTTCTCCTCGGATCATTAATGTAGATCAACCTTGGATTTTCTGCATATAACAGATTATCATCAAAATCCACACTTCTATTGCGATACCTCCGTGACTTGCTCAACTTTTCTTGCACCAAAGATGAACTCTTGGAAATATCAAAGCTTGAACAAGTGTTACTGTTATTGTGCAGCTCCATGGAACCCCACGATACCCGGCTTCCCTGATCCTTCCCGGGGCATTCCAATGAGAACTGCTGAGAGGAACGAGAGTCAGCAGAATACAACTGTTTTGAGGCAACAACAGAAAGGGAACGTGCAAGAGAGGTAAGAGGTCTCAAAGGAGAACGTGGTGTAGCTCCCGCACAGACAGCTGTTCCTTCCTGATCCTCTTCCTGGTGGTCTTCTAAATCAAGAAAATTGGTCTGAGACTCATCACATGTGGAAGAAGAGAAAGACACATTGTGGCAGAGGCAGCGAAATGAGGGCAAGCTGCGAGCAGAAGCACCACGGCGATGCACCACCACAGAGGAAGACTCAGACGAAGGCAGTATAGAGTGCCCTGAAATCATAAATAATATGAATTCTCCAATGTCACCGCCACCATAGAAGAATCCTTTTAGTATAACATACAAATAATAGTATCAGGCAACTACCTCTGCCTATATTCCCGTCGCCGGTGAAATCAAACAACAAGCCGGTGAATTTGCAACAAAATTACATCCAAAATCTCCATTTTGGCCCCTTTGCTAACTACAATTTCGTTTCTCCTTCAATTCAGGCATGAACACATCGCAGCTTTAAAAAAAATGAAGAGAAGACAAAGAAGACAAAAAGGGCAACGACCCCTATGCAAATCGTCGATCCACTCAGACAGCAGATTTCAAAACAGGCCCTAAAGAAAATCTACAATGTCACGAAATCAATGAAAAGAAAAAGGAAAGGGGAAAGAGGTCTGTCGACGAAATTAATTGGAACAATGACAGATCTCTGATAAAATACAACTCAAAATCAGCTCCAGGGATCTCCTCTATTCCATATAATGCCAAAACTAAAAACACACACTGACAAGACAAATATTAAAACAAAACTCTAAATGATGGCTGTGGTTTCTGATAATACTTGTAGCATTTAATTATGAACACAGCCCTGAAAACCCTAATTCACAATTGGAAAAGAAAAGAAAAGAAAATTGGGAAAAGAGGGATTATCGTATTGGGAAAAGAGCAAAGCAAGAATCAATGCACTGAAAACGAAATCATAGTGAAATGGCAGAAAAGTAGAAAAGAAAAAGAGATCTAAAAACCTGAAAGAAGAAGAGATCGGATCGACTGAGAGAGAGAGAGAGAGAGAGAGACAGAGAGACGGGGAAAGTTCAGTTTTGTTAGAAAGGGCACGAAAGGCGAGGAAATCGGAAGCGATACGGGTGGTTTAGCACCAATCTTGGATATGGGTGGGGACTTTGTTTTTTTTTTTTTCCCCCTTTCTTTTCTTTCTAATTTTCGGCCAAATGAAAATGGCAGATCAAAAGCATCGATCTTGCTTACTCTTTCTTCTACTACAAAACAACAATCACTTTCATAATTCATAAACAATGACAGATCCCCGTTTCTATTTCTCCGTTTTCATTTTTCTTTTCTTTGGGTACGACTTTTCCTTTAATTTATTTAATTATAGATTTATTTACTAAATTTAAAAAACTACTAATTATTATAAATAATTAATTACTCACCGTACCCAAAGGTAAAAAAAAAAAAAAAATCACAGGGAGTATTTTAAAAGTAGCCAATATTTGCATTTTCTTCTGTTTTAAACTAATAAGTAATTATGATTATTATTATAAATATATATAATATTACAAGTAAATCTAACTATATTAAATATGATTATATAAATATTATACGTATAAAATAATAAAAATATAGTATTATAAAAATAAATTTTTAAAATTTATATAATATAAATTATCAACATGATAAAATTTGATATAAATATAAAACTGTTAAATATAATGGTGACATGATAAAATACGTAAATGCGATTATATTTGTAACTTAAAAAAAGTCATTAAAATTACTTTTAGAAGTAGGATAATTCCTAATTTTACGCTATTAAATTTTTTTAAAAAAAGAATTATCTAGTTAGCTAAAGCCTTGTTAATTTAATTGAAATATATGTTAGAGATAGATTTATAGTAAAAATAAAATAAACAAATCAAATTTAGCATCGTTAATTCAAATTTCAAAAAACCGCAAATTATCTTTTTAATTTTCAATGTTTTTCTTACCAAATCATTCCTAAAATTTAGGTCTCATAATATTATTTTTTATATGTAATATAAATAAATTTTAGACCAATTAAAACTCAAAATTTTTCTAAATAAAGTTAGTTCAAATAATCTAAATAAATTAAATTGAAAAAATATACATTTTTAAAAAAAAGTTTCGTATCGTAAGTTTGGTTATTTTTATTGCTACTCTATTTTGAACAATTATTCACAAATTTATTTAAAAATCTGTAATAGTAAGATATTTATTTATACTTACAATCATATATTAATGTTACAATATAGTAAATTTTTTTCTTAGAGAAAGAATTAAATGTTTGTCATGTAATAGTATGATATATGATATACAATGCTTTAATCACATGCCATTTTGTTTTGGCTGTTTGAACTTTGGATAGTATTTACATTACCTTGAAACACTAAATTTAACGAGCAATCATTGCGATTTTATTTAATTTTTATCAAATCATCTTAAATTTAAAACTGTATATAGATAATAATATTTATCTCAATTAATTAGATAATCATTTATAAGTATCTAATATACTAAGTTTCGTAAACTTTAGTATTGAAAAAAGAAATCATGGTAATAATTATGTTTTTTTATATGGTTGAAGGATAAAAAAACCAATCCACTAAGATTCATTAATTAGCCTATAACTATAAATTTTACTTTATTAATGGCTAAAATTAGATCGGTAATATGCTAATAAACAATATCAGGATGAGCCCAAAATGAAAGAAGCGGAACAATCATGATCAAAGACCGTCTCTTCCCTTATGATCAAGGTCAAGAGCTGTCTTTGAATGATGATGACCATTTGTTTGTTCCAAATTTTCCAGAAGCCCCCTTCCGTAGGTTTCTACCTCGATCTTTGACCCTGTCCGGTTCATACATGCCAAGCCAAACCAAAATAGAACGCCTCTCCTTGTCGGTTTTGTTTTTTTTTTTCTTGGTTTTTTGTTTTTCCCAAAAACATGCTTGTAAAAATTGGAGGATAGGAAATTCCCCCAGATCTCTTATCTTTCTTCGCTCTAAAGCTTATTCCATTTTGGCGGATGGAGAGGGAGCTGGTGGATTTGTTCGAGGCCGCCAAGAAAGCGGCCGATTTGGCCTCCTCCGTTGCCGTTTCCTCCAACGGGCCCGAAGTTTCCAGATGCGTCGACGCCTTGAAGCAGCTCAAGGCTTTCCCCGTCACTTACGATATGCTTGTTTCTACTCAGGTTTTTCACTTTCTCCAAAGTTAATATATATTTCTTTTTTTTTTTTTAATTCGAATGAATGAATAATCTCATATCTAGATTTTAACTTGTCTCTAAGTTTAGTCCTTTAAAAAAAAGTTACTCTGGATTAGGGGGGAAATCAAATTCCTTTACTAGACATTTCGTTATTTGGTTGATTGACAAATTAACCTTTTCTCCTTTTAAATGAAGCAGAAAACATATATAAATATAAATTTGTATGTACGCTTGTTTATTATCTGTGCTAGCACTGCTGTTTATGAACATTAGAAAAACTAGTTTAATTGATTTCCTTATGTTTATTTAAGTATGAATAAACTATATTAGATTAAAAAAGTGGATTGCATGAATATTTTGATTTTGTAGACACCTAGAATTTTACAATTTGAAGTCTGATTATGCTGATTTTGGGATTCTTAGGGCAGTTAAATTGCACTGTTTCTTGTGCTAAATATAGGAATACTTGAATGTATTATGTTTTTACCAAAGTAAGGCTGCCCTGTTATATGTATGTATTATCTAGAAGAATGGTAGAGAAGCGGATGAATAGGAAGTCAGGAGAAATAGGGTGTACACAATATTTTCCAAACTCATGCTCTCTTGTTTCTCATATAATTAGTAGTAAATAGTTAAAAACTTTAATGTATGTTTTATGACTACCTCATTTACCATACCCTCAATCTCTTTGTTGGGTTAGGGGGAAAATTTCCATCCATCACATTTTGTTTGTTCTCACTTTTCTTTCTTGTTTACAAAGGTTGGGAAAAGGCTTCGGCCTCTCACAAAGCATCCTAGGGAGAAGATTCATACTGTGGCATCTGACTTGCTTGAGTTATGGAAAAAAATTGTTTTTGAAGAGACTACCAAGAATAAGAAAAACGGAACCACTAGTTCTGTCAAGGTTGAGAAAATTCAGAGTCCAAGGGATGTGAAGGTTGAAAAGCACTCCAATACAGAAACCATAAAGGTTGAGAGAGCATCTAAAGACAATTCGACAAAGCCCGTCAAAGTTGAGAAGAAGGGAGCAAATGGAGATACTGCAATGGCTGAGACGGCAGATTGGGGAGAGACTGGTAGGGTTGAAAAGATTCACAAGGATGAGAGGCAAGCGCCAAATATAAAGAAACCATTACAGACACTTGTTGGTCCTCCCAAGCTATCGTCATTGGTCAAATGTAATGACCCTTTGCGTGACAAATTTCGGGAGATTCTTGTAGACGCCTTGTCTAGAGTTCCCAGTGAGATTGATGAAGACATGTTGGATCAAGTGAACGCTTGTGATCCCATCCGGGTTGCTGTAACTGTAGAATCTGTGATGTTTGAGAAGATGGGTAAATCAAATGGCACCCACAAGTTTAAGTACAGATCTATAATGTTCAACGTGAAGGATCCAAATAATCCAGATTTAAGGAGGAAGGTTCTTCTGGGAGAAGTGAAGCCAGAAAGGCTTATTACCATGACCCCGGAGGAAATGGCCAGCGATCAAAGGCAACGTGAAAATAAAGAAATAAAAGAAAAAGCTTTATTTGATTGTGAGCGCGGTTCTGCACCAAAGGCCACGACAGATCAATTTAAGTGTGGTCGCTGTGGTCAACGGAAGACCACTTACTATCAAATGCAGACAAGGAGTGCAGATGAGCCTATGACAACCTATGTAACATGCGTAAACTGCAACAACCATTGGAAATTCTGTTAGTCGAATCTGGAGATCTGTCATTCATGCAGTGAGGATGTATTGATCATCTTGGAAGCTTCATTCTGTTTACCTTGAGTTTGTGGTAACCTTAAAATAACCTTTCCTTCATCTTTTTCTGCTATAGCGACTTTGTAATGAATAACTAGGTATTTGAGGGGTGATTGTGGAAAAATCATAACTCAGCTGTTTCACATCTTAGTTGTTTCCATGCCTCCCACTCTTCCAGAAAACAGAGGCTCATCTTGTGGTAAAGATGAGCTTGGAGATGCAACTAGAGGCTTATGTTGGCTATTTATTTATGTCAGTCTCTGGTTGTGGAACCGTAGATGGCATTTCATGTGAAGTGCCAAATGGTTGATTTTTTCGCCATTAACTCTTTAAGATGTATTTGTTTACAGAGGGTAGGGAGGGTATGGTAGTTTTAGAAGTAGGGTTCTTAAATTTCTTGGTGTACCAACAACAATGCTTTTTAAGGCATGCTTTAATTTTTTCCAATGCTGTTACTTCTGTATCATTTTCATAATCTTTCTCCCCCTTTTTCACATTATTTGATGCAATTTTCATGATTATATATGATCAAATGCCGTGGTCATCCTCGTACATCTATCTTAAACATCACTCATCACCTATCAGGGAAGGTTGTGGAGCCCTAGTAACACCCAAGCAAAAAAGGATAAAAAGAACAAGATTTTATAGTGAAAGAGGAGTAATTTCCAACAAGATCAGTTACTACTATAATGAGATATTGTATTATAGTATTTCCTTACAAAAATGACAAAGAGATATAAAGAAGACTGAAGAAATGAAGGCAGGCAAAATCAAAAGCTCCTGGCCCTGCATCATTAAATCTCTGTGACAGCTTGAGAAGAATGCGATGGGATTGAACTCTGCAATGGGTTTTCATCCTCCCAATCTGCAGCTTTTATTTCCTGATGGAGAAGAAGATTGAACAAATAGAAATCAGAAAGAAATTATGACTGGATTTCAGTTTCACTTACTTTATGACTACTTACCAGCGATTTCACCTCATTAATCTTCTTCTCCCTCAGTGATTTTAATGGAGATATCCTCTGATTCAAAAAGAAAAAAAAAATCAATGTCAACAATGAATTGATCAAGTCTGACTGAAACGTGAGAATCTCGTTTTAATTTGTAAAAATATTAGGACATTGTTAAAAGTCTCCGAGGTCGGTTACCATGCTGTAAGAATTGAGCTCCTTTAATCTGAACAACCTATCAACTTCAATTTCGAGTTGTTTCTGAATCATCCCTCTCTCTTCTATCCTCTTCATTTGCAAATGCAGCATAGCGTCCCTCTCTTTTAACATATTCTCCGTCTTCTCCTTATCCCACCTCAGCCGCTCCATCTTTTGCCTGACGGCGCTGAGCTCCTCTGCCAACGACGAATTCAAATCCAACGCCGCCTCCATCTTTTTGGTGGCCGTGTTTGTGGCATACATGGTGTTGGTAATAGGATGATGGTTCTGGTTCTCTTAGCTCGAATGGTGCACCCAATAGAGTTGTTTGGGCTTCAACACTACCACATTGTCAGTGATGGTGGCAGTATTTGTATTCATTGGGTGGCGAGATATGCGTCGGCCGAAACGAACGTGAGCCGCAGCCATTGTTAGAGATACGGGTTTTTGATTTGACGAGACAAGGCAAGTTAAGAGTGGTTGAATTTGAGTAGGAAGGAGGAACGCTAGGCTATTGTCATTTGGACTAGAACTGTATTATGCTTTGGATATAAATATATTTAAATATTTTTTATTTTTTATAAATTTAAAATATTATAATTATATATTTATGTTAAATATACAAAAATAAAATATATTACGTCGACCACAAATATTTGAAGTCAGGAAAAGGCGCTAATAGCTACAACTTTGTTAGGTGGGTAATAAAACAAGGAATAAATGGACCGAGCAATTAGCAGAGAAGTTGTTGAGATTCATTTAAGAGTTAGAATTTTTTTTTTTATTTCTTTTTAAAAAGGATCTAAATAGACATAAGACAAAATCATGAGAATGAGATGCATGTAATCTGTCTTGGGTTTTGCAAATTAATGTATTTAGCAGTTAAATAACATTGTACTAAATAATTAACATCTTCAATGGCAAGAGAGACAGATGAGAGATGCTGGTCAGCAAATGTTTTCCTCGCCATTTTCGCTTTGCAGGTTCAATCAAAATCAGGACTGTTGTTTCAGTTGCTTAAAACGACCCCAACGATGCAATTATATTCATTAAATTGTAACATTATTTTGTTATAAACGTAGTATGACAATATCCTTGGGTTTTAGGAGTTCCATTCCCTTCCGCAACTACCACACAATACCTATTTTCCTTGTCTGCATTAAGCAAGCCTTAAGAAGAAAGTTAATGGAGAACATGACTAACTACCAACGGGAGTGCGGTCGCTTCACATTTCAGTTATTTCCATTCACATAATGTACACCTTGATTATGTAAATTTTGAAGGGGGAAAAAAGTAAAAATGACGTAAGAACTACTATCAAAATATATTTAATACATCTATCTCTACCTATGGAAGAAAGGGAGAAATGGATCAAGCATGGATACCTAAACCAATTCACAAGTAATCCATTGGAAGTTCCCAATCATCATCTGCTTCCCTCATCTTTGAACGCGATTTCTGGCCGCTGGAAGCTCTCCGAGTTCTCGTCTGACCATCAGGTCCTTCAACATCAGCATATTCTGTGTGCTCATCTAGGGAAATGCCGGAATTCAGGGCATCCCAGCAACCCTGGCATTAGCAGGTCACATATTTAACTAATGGCTTAATTATTTAGGTTGTAGAAAAAAAGAAACATATCAGCAAGAGTCTGATGGCAAAATTTTCCAATTCTAAAGATGATATCAGCTTCTTGAACTACATGATATATCATATTAGACAACTTAGGGTGTCAAACCAAACACGCATAGGATCAAATGACACAGACAACCAGATAGCCTTAGGCATTTCCAAATGATGCCGAGAACTGAGCAGTCATTATTACTAAAGATCTCAAAAGAATTAGGAAGATCCATTGACCTAGTGTCCACATATTGGCTGGTATTCGCATAGTAATCATGCAAGATGTATGTATTCGTATAGATATGCTACAATATACGTCCAAAAATTAGAAAAGTTGTATGCTTGTCAACCAGACTCAGGAAAGTTGCTTGTTTGCCACAATACAAGCTTCTTAGTTATAATTGCAGAATGCAGGGGCTAGATTAAGCTTTATTCCAAGTGCCTCTACGTGGAAATCTTGTAAACATGGGCCTAAAAGGTATACATCCCTAAATGAGTGCCAGCACACATGTTCGAAAAGAAACAAAGGGAAACGTCGGTCCGAAAAAGAAATTCACAATACCTTTGTCGGCTTAAGAGCAACCATGCGTGAAGATGCAGCTTCATGAGCAACTACTCTGTCAGATATAACTTTCCAGCACATCCTCAACAAGCAAAGCATAAGTGCTCACCTTGGAATCGTAATCCGGTTATGTCAGTAAAAAATGCTGATAATCTGCATTCTTCTATAACTTGATATTACCTATATTAAAAGAAAAAAGAGCAGAAAGAATGCCAAATTGATGGAATGATCGATATCCCAAAAGAGTCCGGCTCAATACATTCAACGGCCCCTGAATTAATCGAAAGTGTAGCCCTGCACCTATAATTATGTGAGATATAAAGACACACACACACACACATAATGAAGCTATGGAAATAAGCTGAGAATTTCTAGTGCATTAAGTATGTATTCACCCCCTCAATGTTTCGATATCTTGGTGTTAAAACTTTTTATCCTACATAACAAGCGTCAAACGTTAAGCTCTCAAATATAAGATCCAAGGTATAAAATGATGAAAAAGAAAATTCCTAATAACCATAACAAAGGGCAAATTTTGATACCTTCAGCTTCACTCATAACCAATAAGCCATGGAAAAATAAGAATCATCAACAGTCACTTTGTGCAAACTTTCAAATTCAGCGAAAAAGAAAACTAGTCGAATCTAAGACATCGAAAGATTTCTAGTTTTCTGTTTAATTTCCATAGATGACTGAACCATGACATTGCTCAACAATCAATGGTTGCAATCCACAGGAACTGCTCTCTAAATTGCAATTCAAGTCTACGTTCTAAAACACCTAATAGTTATAAGATGAAACAGTACTCCACCTCAAACGAACAAGCAGTTGTCATCTGTGCACCATAGGACTGATCAAAGACGTAGCAAAATTTACATAAAAGCACTCTATTATATACAAGAAAACTTTCATTAATGATGTGGGAAGAATAATCTACAAGTTATAGATAAAAAATAATGAGATTTACATCCAAACGGTGGAAGCGAGGACAGGTAAGGACTAAGACCTACCAGAGTCTCAAGCCTAGTCATTTTAAAATCATTATCCATCACTCTCTCATCTTCAACAAGCACGACATCACCAACCTTTGAAAGCAAAAATGAAAATACTTACCATCTGAGAAAGAAAACTGTTGCGAAGAAAATTACAGGCAAGGAAGGTAATTGGAAATAGTGCTGAAGCAAACATAATCCTTGAAAAGTTAACTTAATAGAGACATCAGTGATCAGACATGAAACAGAGTGGAATGTGATTAGCAGTACTTAAATGCAAAGGCGCAAAAAATGTTGATCCATTACCTTGTCGACATCTTGTAGAAGAAACCTTTCTGATTCCCCAGCAAGAAAGCTTGGCCTTACCTTCATAACCAATAACAGCCACTGAAAATGAAGAGTACAAATATGTAGTAACAACCTGCCCAACTAACCCAGGTTCACTTTTGGTTGTAACTTTGCCGCACACCTTCGTTTACTCAAAAGTTGCTATAAATCAACAAGAAAAATTATAGTTGTTTAAAACTAAACAAATGGCCAGAATGCAAAACATGTGCTAAGTTCTAACATATTTGCTCGATTATAGAAACAAAATAAAACAGTTAGGTATTCCAAAGTTAAAATTTTACAAATTTCGGAACTTATTTATTCAAGAAAACATTTTGCTTTATACTTATGGATTCAAAACTAACTCAGCCGTAAGGAGTTGCCCCTCCCCTCCCCCCCCCCCCCACCGAAAAGAAAATAAAAACCTCAGCCGTACCGACACTGGTAGAAATGAAATATTTCTTGGAGAATACAAAATTCCATATTCAGCTGCAAATTGGCAATAACACCAATAACATGGTTGGCCTATAATAATAATAATAGTGTGAAAGAAGTACTGACTTAAGGAGCATCCACCCATAATTGAGACACAAAGCCTAAGCTTTGAGCAGATTGGATGCTTATCACTTGCTTTTACCTTTCATCAGTTGCCTCCTCCTTTTCATCATAACCAATTCGTCCCCACTTTTTCCACCCTTCCCTTCTCGCCCTTCAACTCCTAGTCACCAATTTTCTCCAAGCTAGCATCGCTGCGACGTCGTTGGAGTCCCATTCATTGTCCCCTTTGTCTTCAAACTCCAACTGGCCATATCCCTCTCCCTCTGAGCCTGACCTTGGAGATGGCATTGCTTTCATGGTGCATCCAACAAGCTGTAGTCTGCCATTATTTGTGATAATTGGTAAGTGGATACCTCGAATTTGTGAGTTATTTAGCGTTGAGTTTCCAAGTTTGATCAGGGAAAAGTGGAGGGGCCTCCAGGGGATGCAGTTGGACATGCTTATAATACTCCAAGGTTCAAGCTTTATCATCACAGCTGTGCCGATTTCAAACTAAGAGGCACACTCACTTCGATGCCGCTGCTCATTAGTAGGCATCGACTACCATTACCAAGAATTTCCTCCAATTCTTTTGCATCTGAAAGAAAAGTGATCTTCAGTATCAGGCTTTATAAATGAACTCCCCACGCTGTATCAAAGTGCACTTTTTTTTATGTTAAATTACATAAATAATTATTTGGAATTTTTAGTTGATCGTCTACGTATGAATAATAATATGATTTATTTATCTACATCGCAAGCATTTATTTGAATTGTAATAGAGATGTGATATTATTTCCATCTTTATGTCTTAACTCGAGAGATTAATATACTAACAAATGGAAGGAAAGAATAACGGACAACCTTAACTTTTCAAATATAAGGCCATCATTGTCTTTTTCTATGATCAAGGGGCCTGGTGTGGTGGCTGTTAAAGTTATCACCTTTCTGCTAACTGGGAAGCGGAAAGCCAACTGTGGCTGTTTATATCCACATAAATCTTGCTCAACCGATAAAATTATGTAAGACACGTGGAAAAAGACCAGCCTCTGGTCCATCTGCTGACGCTTCACTTTTCAACCTGCTAAAAAACAGACACAGCTAAAAGCGTAAGAGTTCACCCTTTTGAAAAACCAGCATGGCTTCCCTGCTTTGTCCAACTCCAGCAACAGTTCAGCAGAATCATAGAATTCTTTGCTTCTCTCCTCTAAGGTCTATTTCCCAAGTCAATCATTTTTCTCTAACAAAACATCTCAAAGGTAACCCAGGAAGGTGCAGCGCATTTTTTGGCAGGATCCCTGATGATTTGTTGGAGCAGTCTCTGTCTCAATTCCCCGTAATAAAATCAGGATTTGTTAGGTTTGAAACGCTTACTGGGGAATTAACCGAGGTGCAGAAATGGGGTTTCATGATTTTCGCGGGGCTTGCATGGATTTACTTGACTGCAAGGCCGGGTGTTCTTATAGGTGCCATTGATGCGTACCTTCTTGCTCCGCTGCAAGTAGGATTGGACAGCTTGACTGGTCGGAGGAGCTTTAAGAGGAGTGATTTTTTGGTTGGGGATAAGCTAGGAGAAGGGTCTTTTGGTATTGTTTATTCCGGTGTGATCGTTCCCAAGAATGTTTCTGTCGAAGAAAGAGTGCCAAAAAGGGGAGGAAAAACGCTGGACTTGGATGGTAGATTTAAAGAAAAGGTCATTCTCAAAAAGGTAACTAACTGATCCTTTACAATGAACCAGTCTGATGATCATATTTGTGCTTATATTTTGCTTGCAGATTGAGAAGTCCTTTTCATGCACTTTGGAATATATATAACTTTGATGCTTTTTACTCAAAGAAAAAAAATTCTTATTCTTGGGAATCTGCAGGTTAAAGTTGGCGTGCAAGGGGCCGAAGAATGTGGAGATTATGAGGAATGGTTTAATTACAGGCTTTCAAGAGCAGCTCCCGAGACATGTGCTGAGTTCCTCGGAAGTTTTGTTGCTGATAAAACAAATTCACAATTCATAAAGGGTGGGAAGTGGCTTGTTTGGAAATTTGAGGTACTTTACCTGTTTAATTGCATGCAGATTGTTGAACAGTTACCAGTTTATGCAAGGACTCTTCGTCTCAACTCAGCATTAATTGTAGAGATGTCCATGTGACAGGGAGACCGCACGCTTGCTGATTACATGAAAGATCGCCGTTTCCCTTTAAACATAGAGTCTGTCATGTTTGGACGTGTACTGCAAGGAGCAGAATCCGTTAAACGAAATGCATTAATCATCAAGCAAATAATGCGCCAGATTATTACTTCGCTTAAGAAAATTCACGACACAGGTATTGTTCACCGTGATGTAAAGCCGGCCAACTTAGTGGTGACAAAACGCGGACAGATTAAACTCATAGATTTCGGGGCTGCAACAGACCTTCGCATTGGGAAAAACTATGTCCCTAACCGTGGGCTGCTTGATCCTGACTATTGTCCCCCAGAGCTATATGTCCTACCAGAGGAAACACCAAGTCCTCCACCAGAGCCAATTGCTGCTCTTCTTTCTCCGATTTTGTGGCAGGTACAAGAATCTAATACTCTGTTGTTTCTTTGTGAATGTAGCATAATTCTAATGCTTCTAGGAGCTGCATATGTTTGTAGCGTCGCTAATAAGTGGAGATTGTAATCATTGTTGCAGCTGAACAGTCCTGATCTATTTGATATGTATTCCGCTGGCGTTGTGCTCCTACAAATGGCAATTCCTTCCCTAAGATCAACGGCATACTTAAAGAACTTTAATTCAGAACTGAAAGCAGTGCAATATGACTTGAACAAATGGAGAGAGAAAACCCGGTTAAGGCCTGATTTTACAATTTTGGATCTCGACTCTGGTAGAGGATGGGACCTGGCGACAAAGCTGATATCAGAAAGAGGTTTCCTTAGAAGGGGGCGTTTATCAGCTGCTGCTGCTTTGAGGCATCCTTATTTTTTGTTGGGTGGTGACCAGGCAGCTGCTGTTCTTTCAAAATTCAGCCCTAAGTAGGGTAATGTACTGCTGGCGGCGTGAGTAAATCTTTTCCCGTTTTGAGATCTTTCATTATTATTTCTTTTTGAGTCCTTGCCAGCCTTTTCCTCAAGTTGCTTAATGTATGAAAGATGTACTTACACATTCAATTTACCCTGGCAGCAATTAGAGTTACATTATTGATATAAATTTTATTAGCTGATTTGAAGTCGTAAGTTACACATTTTCATTTTCAAAGCTGATAGTTCTTTTTTTCTCATCTTGATTTGCGGTCGCTTGTTCTAGTTTTTGAACGGTTTCTTGCTCAGTCATTGCCAAAATATGGTTATTTTGGGCTTGACAATTACCAATTGTATGTGAACATCCGAGTACCATATTATCCAATATCACTTGGGGGATTGTTACACAAAGCAATGCAATGTATCATAAAGCAGTTTTGGCATCAGTTGTGCATAAAGTAGTAGTAATTATCAACTAAGAGCCTGATAATCTATGTGAGAGAGAATTTGCTGCAGGAAAGTGAATTATATCTCTTGCTAAAAAGTTAGCAATTAGAATGGTGACAGCAGAAGAAATTTGAAATTAACAACCTAACTGGCAAGCCGAAATAGGGAAGAGAAGGACATGAACTCTAAAAATTGTGGTTCTACCATGCTTGCTCTGAATCCATCCAAAATTACCATGAATGCATGGCATCATCTGGGGAAAGAAGGGAACAACTATACTAACGGGTAGAGCTTACAGACACGATGTCTGTAGTCCCAGATTTGCATTGATTAATCTAAATTGGTAGAGAGGTAAGGACAGAAAAGCGGAAGATGAAGAACCGTTGCATGATAACAATGTTGTATCTATGTCAACAGCAGGTATTTGATGCAGATAAGAAACGGTTATAACAGTTTGCTGCTAGAGATTGAAAGTTTTGAAGGAAATAAGTAGTGTGTGATTAGCTGATGTGATCTGATAATCATTACATGGAGGCCACAACTGACATATTACATCTCCCAAAAGATCTTATTTGTTCACCGTTCTCTACTTCATTTCTCATTTGGCATGTATAAGTACCAATTGTTATATATATATAATAACCACCATAAGTTTGTTTGATCTTTGTCCTAGAAGGACCTTCATCCATAAACAGTTTTACAGGTCATCATGGTAGAGGAATGTCTCCAAAGCATTTTTCTTCTTGCAACCCCAACGGCATTTCCAAGAACACATGGAATTAAAGATTGCTAGTCTTGTCGAATGAAGGGATATTATGTTGGATGTTGAAGGAGACTTTGCAAGGACAATTGCATAGCCATCGTCCATGTAGTCCGTCCCATCAGGGAACAGCTGCCACAGGAGGCTCCCAGCCCCGTTCCCTCCTTTCTTTGTCGAGTTCAAGAGTGTCTTATACACTGTGCTAATAAGGGTATCTCGGAATGATGAGTTGTAGCCAGGGTCTTTCGTGGATACACCAAACTCAGAGAAGAGAACAGGCATTCCTAGATATTTCTCAGCATCTTCTATGTGGGCTTCCATCCATGATGTTGTGAATTGGAGATGAGCATCAGAAATTTGTTGTGAAATCCTTCAAAAATTAATTAAATCATCTCTTAAGAAGTTTCCATACGCATAACATAGAGGAGTAGACGAATAAGCATAAGCGCAAAAGCACATTATGATGAAGATACAGAGAGTGAGACACGCATATGCTAGAGTTTAATGCGTCATTGATGCTAACATGCTTGATGTTTACTACAGTTCCAGAGCTGTGTGATAGCTTTTACCAGGAATCGGCATAAATGTGAACAGATGCAAAATCAACACCAAGAGCCTGATGGTTTCTTATAAAGTCAGTTCCAACTTGAGTTGCATATGAATTCGGGTTGAACTGAGTCCTTGCAGGTGCTGAGGGGCCATAAAATCCTTCTAATCCAATTTCAACCAAGTGTTTTGCATCAAGGCTCTTCACGTAAGCTACCATTTCTGCTATCCACGTCTAAAAGATAATAAAAATAGTATAATTTAGAGGCTCCTGGATGTATTTATAGTGATTGAGAGAATATATATGATCATATGCAAACCTAATTTTATTTTTCACTAGTTTTTAGAAGAAAACCAAACCTGCAATGTATCCCCAGAGGGATCTGAGGTGCACCGTGGTTCGTTCATCAGTTCCCAAGCAAAAATTGTAGGGTCATCCTTGTAAGTTATGTTTGTGAATGTATTGACTCTATTTAGCACTGCCTGCATTGCCAAAAAAATAATAATAATAACAATAACAGAGATAAACAGAAGTTTGATTACTGAAGTAGGAATTTGTAACATGATGATGTAATGTGCACTCAATGAGTTCCACTTTGCCAAGCCATTGAGAACAGAGTTGGTCAGCAAATTCAACAACCAAAACTGTAACATATAGTTGAAAAGAACTTACCTTAACATGGGACTTATAGTAACTTCTAAGAGTTGGATTAGAGAAGAATTCATCGTCGGAAGTCAAGTTGACGCCGGCAGCCTTCCCCCACTTGACGTATTGTGCCTTGCCACCATATGAATCCCAGTTATTAACCAACGACAGTATGAGCCTGATCTTGTATTTCTTTGCTTCACTCACAACAAAATCCAAGGCCTGCACTAATTTTCAAACAAAATTACATCATCTGATTCTGATGAATGGAGCCCGTATGCCAGTAGTTCAAAGTCAAAATTTGTACACCAAACTTTATAAAAATTTAAAACAGCAATATCAGCAACATTCAGGGTAAAATTAGTACCTTGAATACTTCCTCATCATAAACTGATGGAGACTTCTGAAGAGCTCGCCATTGGCCATCATTAAAAGCCCAAGTCCTGCAAACAGTTAGTCCTACTGAAGATGCTTGTTGGAACAATTCAGAGACTTTTCCTCTTGTGGATTGATCCGCGGCGAATACCATTAGCCAGTAGGTATTGAATCCATTGACATAGAAAGGTTGACCATTAAGAATAAACTGGTTGCCCTTCCTCGCCACCATTTGCCAGTCATCATCATCCAGCTCTTCCACGTCATATATCCTGAACATAGTAAATCATGTATACGTTATTGCAACTATTGAAGCTTGAACATTATAAAATTTTTAATAAAAAAATGTATGCTCTTCTGTCTTTAACCCTTGCCTTGTGCTAAAATGTGGTGAATGATCGAGAACTTCCTCCGTCATGGTTTCAATCTGCTCATTCCCATTGAAACCAAAGACATTGTTTCCCAAATTTTCAAAGAAAAAAGCCAATGAAAGAATGAAGCATATCTTCCAAGTATCCATGGCACTGAAAACTGACCCAAAAGCTGAATTTTGCATCTTCCTTCTGAGGACAACATATTTATACATGGATGTTAACGTGTATCCAAATGTAATACTAATCTTTATTCTTAATGGATGCCTGAAATTATGAAACAAGAAAAATATGGAAGAGGGGATGATAATTCTAGCTTTGACGCTAAGAAAAAATAAATTCTTGCTTTGGTCTGCCATTTCCCTTTGAAATGCAGATAGGGTAAGGTCACCTCCACAGGGTGATGATGGCCGAGGGGGATGGGGGTAGACACTAGGGCTAGGGCCCAGGCTAAAACTGAATGTGAAGTAAAAGGCAATGTCTATAGCAATATACGTCACTCACAGTCACAGCTCACTACCATCCCAGGTTATATTTGTGAAGTGGGTCCCGGACTTGAGAGTTCAGAGTCCGACAAAAAAGTGAATAAATATCATCGAAGTTCTTGGGGTACAACGCTATCCATCAATAAAACTTGCATTCTATTTGCATTGGCATTTGCAGTGCTGCACTTCAAATATATATATATATATATATATGCATATATATATAATAAAAGCAAGCAAGCAAGAAGGAACAAAGAAAGAATTCGGCACTCTGTGCATGCAAAAATGAGAGGTTGTTGCAGGAGAGAGGAGAGAAACAATAATCAAGAAATCAGTAGAAATAAATGAGACACAGCAGTGGCCGACCAGTGACGGATAACAGGATCAGTCGTTTTCACCTTTTTCACTCATTACAACACAGTAGAGAGCAGGTAACAAAAACCCCAAGGAAGGAAGGAATGGCTTTCAATTTTTTGAGTTTCAAAGGAAAGTAGAAAACAGTGGTAGTAGGAGGGATGAATGCGTGTTTTATAAATTGCTTTTATTAGAATAATAATGTAGCAAATTTGAAATGTTAAACTAAGCCAAGTCTATACCCATATTAAATATTCAAATGCTCGGAATGATGATTAGAATCCAAATAATTCAAATGTCAAGTTAGAAATGTCTCAAAACCCGAATAACAAAAGGAATTTGTTAACTTCAACTCGACTCATTGAATTCAAAAGCTCATGTTGATACGTCAAATATAATATTTTAATATTTTATAATTAAATTTAAATATAAAATATTTTTATTAATTATATAGTAATTTGAATCCAGTTAATTACATAAATCTACCTCAAATCTAATATTTTACTAAGATTCATGTTCTTGAAGCAAAATATTTATTATAAAGCACTAGTAAACAAGTTTATGTTGTATTATTGAAAATTTTCCAAATCTTTTTCAGCTGCCCCTCAATTGATCATGGTCATGTCCCAACGCTAAGGTGAGGGGTTCTCTCCCAAGTTGCCATGCCCATTTGTCAGCCATAGTCATAGTCAAAAAAGAAAGTTCCAAGTTCAGACGCTACAAAGCTCTTATGATCAAACCAAAGAGTGAAACTTCGGTTGCTTGACAATCACCCCTACCCATGCACTGCGCTGGATATTGTCCATTTTCATTCTAGTATAAAATTTTTAGGACCCCAACATGAATTTAACACGAAATGCTTCATATAGCTTCATAAGTTGGCAACAAAAGGCACAACGCTTATAACTATAATCCCCACCTTGCACAATGTTCAAAACCGAGCATTAAGTAAGCAGTTTAGGACTAGACACTTCTGATACATTACTCATGCCACTTCAACATTGAACAACATACTGAGTTTCACAAAAGTTACAGAGTGCACGATATATTAAAAGGAATGTCCACATAATTCAATCCTCCCATATCCAAAGCATAAAACGCAATTGACAAGTTCCTTTTTTTAGGAAAACACCCCCTACCTTCCCAAAAGAAAACATAAAAAAGGTTAACATATTTGACAGCATACAAAAGCCAACAGATATTACACACCGACCACCATCATCCCATGGCATACTTCTGGGTCCAGCTGCGTGCAGTGGCTTCATATTTGGCCCGATCAGTCTTATACATGTGAGCGATCTCCGGAACAAGAGGGTCATCAGGGTTTGGATCAGTCAGCAATGAGCAGATTGAGAGCAGAACCTGATTTGTTCATGAGTTAGTTTTCTACAATGTTTTCCTATTTTAAGACAAGATCTATTGATTTTGACCAAAATTACTTAAATTTCAATAAGCAACGGCAGAAGTCAATGCACGGAAGGACTGGTAATAATAATATAATCGTTCAGCATCAAAAGCGGCTTAAGTTGGTGCATATTCCCAATGAGACTTGATCAAGGTTGGTCAATATCAATCATCATTCAATTTCTATAAATAAAATTAAACTCAGAAAGTTAAAGTATTGATTGCTCAAATTTTGCAAATGCAAACCAATAGACACTCATTTACCCACTGAAGATTGAAATCAATTCAACAATGCCATATTCTTTTATCTTCTCAGAGAAAATTTTCCGTAGCCATACATGACAGAAATGCATGCCATAGCCAGCCAAAACAGAGATTCTGGACATATATTGTACTAGAATTACCACAATATTAGCAGGAGTAAGGTCAAACCTTGGAAATGGTTAGTGCTGGGCTCCATTGCTCTTTTAGGATATCAAGACAAATGCTCCCGTTGCTGTTGATGTTTGGATGGAAGACCTTGGTCCTAAATGCAACCTAAACAACAGAGCAGCATTACCCGTGAAACAAGTAAACATCAGTCAAGCAACCCTTCACACATATCACAAACATTGCAGGTGAAGTGAATTACCTTAGGAGGCTTGAAAGGATAATCTGGGGGAAAATGAATAGTAACTAAAAATACACCTCCTGCATAAGGGCTATCAGAGGGGCCCATGATTGTTGCTTGCCAATGAAACATGTCTTCCGCTACAGGACCTATTGCAAACAATGCAAGCATACCCAACAAGTCAACAGAAGCTTCTCTTTTTACCAGATGGAAAGAAACGAGAAAAGTGTGATCCTGATAAAGTAATTCTAATATAAAAACAACTGAAAAGCCTCCCAATCGCATCAACGTAGAGTTGGAAGAAGAAGAGGCTAGATGCAGAAATACCTAATGAAAGTTAAGGTCTAATGAATGGTAGCTAAAACTTTGTTCATGATAAAAAGTTTTCGGCAATAAGCAGCTAGAATAGATAAAAGCAAACTATTGTATGCAAATACATAAGTATAAAGCCAAATACACATAATCTTGTTTGGAATTTAATCGCTTTCATTCACATGCTAAAACAAAGCACGCAATTGAAAACAATGAAAAGGAAGTCTGAGCAACATAAACAATGAAATAAGACGAATCCGAAGATGAAATATTACCAGCGCTGCAAGAAGTGGGTGGATCTTTCTGCAAATCCTTCAGTTCCTTCAAAATCCGCTTTGAAGCCATGACGCTTTAAAAGAGCGGCACACGGCACAACACAACACAAGATTTCTACCTGAACAGGAAGCTGAATAAAAACATAACAAAAACCCATCTCAAAAATGACTATATACGGCACCCGCAACCACAGGGGGGAAAAAAAAGCTTGAAGAAAGATAACAAAGGAAAATACCTTCGAAGCAAAAGAAGAGACGAGGCGGAAATTGCAGGTAAAAGAGAGAGAAAAAGGGGGGGTTTCAGATCAAAGAATCGAACTTTGAAGCAGATACAGATAGATCCCTCTCCTCTTGTCCTCTACAATCGCTTCTTCTCCGCCTGCAAATCGCAATCCCTTGATTTTGCACTTCAAACTCAGAGAGAGAAATTAAAATCGGGGTTTCCAGAATTTATCCTAACACGCATGTTAGAGACACGTCCCCACTCAAGCACTTAATAATTCGGACAATGGGGATATATTATTATTTTATTCTATACTAATTAATTGCTTTTTGTCTAATACATATTCCACGGGGAGTAAATGTTACTTGTTGAAAAAAATTATTGAGTTTTAGGCTACGACTAATAATAATAACTGGATTTTAATAATAAAAGTGTATGTTATTTCTTGGACAATAATATAAATTTTAATTTTAATTTAAAAAAACTTTAATTATTTGATTCATAAATTTATTTTCTTCACAAATTCAAATTTATTGTTTTCTTTTTAAGAAAAAAATTATAATGAAAAAGGTAACCCTTTATTTATCTCAAAAAACAAAAATATAAAATCATAAAAATTAGAACATTTAATTAATTTTTTTATTATAATTTTATTTAATGAGTTGTGACTAGAAAGGTATCAAAAGCCTCAAACTTAAAAACAAATAAAGACAAAAAAAAAAAAATTGCTGTAATAGTCAATAATGTGCATATCTTGTTTTTTAATCATTATTATTATCTTTAAGATGTTATTCATATTTTGTTATTATTGATACACATGAGATTGATGATGGTATGCATAATAAAAGTTTCCCCACTTTTTTCAAAACTTTGTTAATGGTTTCTAGATTAGAGATAGATGATGCTACTCATGCATCCTCCATTTTGGTTTACGGTTGAAATTAGAGGCTTTGTTTATTGGCTTTTATTTTTTGAGATATGATATTTTGATAGAAGAATGCATGCACCACAGAGATTAAAAAAAAATAAACAAAAAACAAAAAAGCTTCCTATTGATAGTCCACTCTCGAGAATCAATCGAAAATGGATGGGCCAAAAGAAGCTCTGTGGGAATATCAACTTCAAGAATACTGGTGAGAATCTAATGCCATTCATTGCCCATCTAATCCCTTATCCACTTTTATGTTTGCGAAGTCCAATATGCTGGCCTGTCACATTGTGTTTGGGAGCAATGAGCTTAGTCAGTCGCCCTTGGCCTTGTCTTGTGGTCCTGAATGAATCCTGATGCAAATTCTTCCCTTCTTATATCATATCATGGGAATTTCATGGTTTGGCTGGCTTTAGCATGCCAACTTACCCTGCATCAAATTTAAATGGAAAGAAGAAAATTTAGCGATGCAAAGGCTGCAATTCCCTGGATGACTATAACGACTTGGATTTTGGCACCAACATAATACAAAATGCTAAAACCATGTTTCGCTCTTTACAGTTAAAACAAATGAACCATATAAAGACCAATTAAATATCAAATTTTCTTTGGCAGAAACATGTGCTGTTTTCTTCACTCATTTTCAGTTGTAAAATCTGTCGGATTACAATCTTGGAAAGTAACCAAATAATTATAAGAGATCACATTATCAAAAATAAATAAAATAAATAGGAATTAAGAAAAATGATAAACCCACTACTTGTATGTTATAATAGCCCCAAAAGGTTCAGGCAGGGGCTCAAATCCATTATCAAAGATGGATACTTGCTCAGATTTATCATCAATACTATGCAACCAGTTTGTGTTCTTCAAGTCCTCTTTTAGCAATATAGTATCATATCGGGAACTCTCATAGATGTCCACCTCACTTAATTTGGCAGATTATCTTCCATCATGGGAATCAATTCCGTTCTCTGCACGTCTGTTCTCAGACAAATATCCATTTTGCAAGCTACCAGGGCTTCCATTGCCATTAACAGAGTCCGAAGCACTTAACGAACGAAGAGATTGAGTTTTAGGAGTGGCAGATCGAATGCTTTGAGGGAACAGAGTTGTGCTTGAAAGCGAACGAATGCTTCCTCTGCCATTTTTTATATTCTGTATTGGAGATTATAAATGGTGTTAGGATTATCCTGCATGATAGAGTGTATATATATATATATATCCCTGGGAAGTAAGAACGCTTGTTTCTTATTAACCTCGTATGATGCAGTCTCTTACTACTGCAGAAGCATCTATTTAGAAGATCACAACCAATTCCAACTGTTAAACATGCCACTGCAACTCCAAGCTCTTATTCAGAAATCCAACTTAATACTACAATTTCTGCTAGAACTTTTGGATCATGGTGACATTTTATCCATGACGATGATGTTTGACTTGAGGGTGTGAGTATAATGATGGTGCTGGTGGAAACCGACAAGTAGTATCAACTTGAATGGTAGTATTCCCACCCCTTAGTTGCATTTAAATTACTTAGCACATGATCAAGAAATAAAAGGTTTTAAAACACATCAAATGGTTAACATTTGCAGCAAGCAGATTTTCAATGAGGAGATAACAGTTTCATTCAACAAAAAGTAGAGGTTAGCCGTACCATATGCCTAATAGCCATATCCAGTGATTTTTTGGAGATGGTCCTCCCAAACCCCGTGCTATCTGCAGTGGTTATTGAAGGCTTTAAAGGTTTCCACATAGCTAGATCTGAGACAAGTGAGTTCTTTCGTGACTTGTGTATGTCAGATATATGCCCATTGGACTGGACACGAGTTCTTCCATGGGGTCAGAGGGCCCAGTCAATGAGCTGCTCCAGTGGGTCTCAACGAGGGATTGCTCTCAGATTGTGAAGCAGAAAGCTGAAACAGACAGATAACAGATAAATTAATCATTCAGCGTTGCAAACTTCAATTGGCAAGGGCATTTGCCAGGGTTTTGTACAAAGCACAGTTGATTTTTAAGCTAATTATTAAAATAATATTATTTTAAAATATAATATTAAAATACTATTGTTTTGCTCCGTAAAAAATTATTAAAGTGGTTAATGTATTTACTTGAATCTTACGTAGATTTATTAAATGCTTTAACGAATTTTATATACGTTTTTTACCAGTCGTTGTTATTATTATAATGATATATATTTTTAATAATATTATTAAGATTATTCTTATATTGATTTTTTAATTATATTATTATAAGGGTATTTTTTAAATTAATAAAAAATAATATTATTAGTGAATCTTACGTAAATATATCAATTAATTTAAAAATTTTTCGTAGACCGAAACATCAATATTTTGATAATATATTTTAAAACAATATTATTTTAATAATTAGTTTAAAATTCAGCTGTACTTGTCAAAAACCCCATTTGCCAACCCAAAGGCTAACTCAACAAGAATAAAATGCCAACCAAACAAAGAGAGCAGCCAAACGGACATCTATCCCTAATTTTGCCAGAACTTGCACCAACTTAAAGTCAGGGCAAAATAAGTACAAAAATAAGAAGGAAATACATACCTTTGAAGCTTTTGTGGTTGAAACTGATATAACTTTGGAATTGCTTCTTAGAGCTAGTGACGCTGACCGAGATTCAGATCCCTCAGATGAAGGAAAAAATGGAGTTTCAGGAGCAGTCAGAAGCCTAATAACAAAAATAGTTGTTAAAACTACAGAGACAAGGATTTCCGAACACTGATTCTAAATTCAAAGGCTCAGTTGAGTGACCACTGTAACACATCACCCATAAATCTTGTCAAATAGTTTATTTTACCACTAAAGCAATTAAAGTTATACCTTCTAAAACTTAGCGTCTAAATATTCAACAAAAGGTTTCTTTAGTTGAGTAACTTAAGGTTGTATGTATACCAATATTATCATACAACGTGAGCTTCAGACCAACCAAAGAGAAACTTGAAATTTGTAAAAATGGCAAAAGGCCGAGATTGACGTGGAGGTAGTTTATTTAGATATTTGTGTTCCACATTCTATTCATTGCAAAGCAGTCTCAAAGTGACATTCTGATACACACACTAAGCATTCAGTTTCGTCGTTGATAAAAAAAAAAAAACTGATTCTACATACAGCAGAACTAGCACCTTAAATTAAATGCCTTTACTAAGGTAGGAGCCAAGATATTAGGGTCATGGCAATCAAACAGATCCAAAGAGAATATCATGCAAATTGAGAGAGCCGTGATTTATCTGAATAAAAATAATTATATTACTTGTGATAATGTCAATGATTTACCAGTCGTAGTCATGCTTTCCTTCATCTGTAGACGAAAGTAGATCATCAAGCCCACCCTTTACATTTGCTGATCCAAGTGATAGTCTTCCCAGTTTTACTGAAACTTCAATATCAAGACATTGACCTTGGTTTAACACTTGAAAGCTAAAGAGTTCATCTCACTTGGTCCATTTTCATTGCCTAAACGACATCTTTCCTTTCTGAGGCTATATTTGCATTGCAATTTGCAAAAAGAGTTGAAAAAACATCAATCATTTTTTAATAACTTTTTTTTTTTTTTATGCGCTCCGATAGAATTGAGAAGAAGCTTAGCTAACTGCCCTCTCGAAACCGACAAACTAATCTAATAATAATAGTATGATAGGAGAGCGAAAAAATGAATAGAAATGTTGCCGAGCAGAGAAGTGAAATGTTAGTACCGTCTGAGGATTCATAGGAGGAGGCGACGGCGAGGCTGCGGCAGTTCTTGGAAAAGAGATCTAAATTGTTCTCGGAATCCCTGGGGAATAATCCAGCGTTGAAACTTTGGCCACGGCGTTTGTGATGAGACCCCACCAAAATTCAGCTTGATTTCTGAAAGAGAAAGAAAGGTACAGAAAGCTTGAGATCAACCGCAAAAGAGAAATGCTGGCATTGCCATTGCAAAGCAAAGACGGTTACTCATCGGGCTGTTTCCTAACGCTTCAGTCACTATATCTGTGTCTTTTATTTTTTTTAATCTAATATTTTTTAATTCAAATCATATGTCCGAAAGAGGAGAGGAGAAGTGCAGTCAGTCTGTATATCTCCGCAGTGCTAACTGCTGAGTACTTTGCTTCTTCTCTTTAAAAGATGACAAAATGAGATCAAAGTTCGGCTGTCCGCGTAACTTTGGTAATAGTCCATGAGCAGTTTATGCGTTACGGTGAAACAAATATTTTATTTTTTATATTATTAAATTAAATATTTTAATTTTATATTGTTGGATTGCAGTATATAAAAAGATATCGTTAATGATGTTAAAAATTATTAAAATATTAATAAAATATTGATATGTAATATAAAATTTTAAATTTTATAAAAAAATCAATTTATAGGTAATGTTTAGGTTACTTTTTTGTTTAAAATTTAAAATTTACATCACATAATATATTAACATTTTATCTGCATTCAAATTTTTTTTAACATTATTATATAATTTTTATTATTTGCTACAATTTTAAAATACATAAATTGTCGGTAGATTTTTACTTATAATTTTATACAGTCATTTGATAATTAAAAAAATTTAGTTAAAAATATTAAACAAAATATAAATTTAAATAAATGAATAAAAATTTACATTTAATCGACATTATGTCACCTTATTAAAAATAAGATTATTTTTATATATTTAAAATAAACTTTTAATGAATTAGTAATATTTGATATACTGATAGTACATATTTAAATTAATATATCAAATATAAAATCTAAAAAAAATTATGTGTTTAGAAAATGATCTTGTTTTGATTATGCTACTTTTTGTCCAAATCACTCCACCCAACTACTACTAGTAATATAAATTTTAGAAACTCAATATTTTAAAAATAATCAATATATTCAAAGAATGTTCCTTTTTAAAAATGATAGATTATTTTTAAAAGATATAAAATTTTTCAATTATAAATTTAAATGAATTTACATGAGTTTCTATAATATTTTTGCATACTAAGTCAAGTGTAAGCAAAATTTTATGTTTATATTTTACGTCGAGGCTAAACCTACTATGGGTCAGGTTGGGTTGGGTTGTGATTCAATTTTTTTTTTTAAATTTCAACTCTAAACTCGTATTTGACATGCTCAAATATGCTCATTTAAGCTCGAATTATTGTTCATCATATTAAAAATATTTTTATTAATATTTATATATTTTATAATTAAATTTAAATAAAAATATATTATTTTAATTTAAAATCACTATTTTGAATCGGATCAAATTAAAACAAAAATATTAAAATCTAAATCTGAACTCAATCAAACTAAACTCGTAAAATTTTGAGCAAATCTAATTAAGAGTTAATAGGTGATGCACTAAAGGTTACGAGTCTAATTCTCCCCAGTACCCATATGGAGTGAAATGAAAAACTCAAAATATATCAGTGTAAGGATTGGATTGGCAAGATTCGAATAGAGATTTTTTTTAATTTGAGTTAATTTGATTTAAATTATTATTTATTAATAAAAAATATTTTATTTATTTAAATTTAATCATAAAATTTATAAATATTAATATAAAAATAATTTTTAATATTTTTTTAAATGATTTTGAATTGATCCAAGTTGATCAATTTAGACTCAGATAAATATTAAAAAAATAAATTAAGATTTCACCTTTGGACAGATCTAATAGTAATAAAACTAGTTTATAAATGTACTTAGAAGGTACTATGCTTATTTGGAAGTATTTATCCAATCATGTTTAGAAATAATATAGTATCTATCACTTATAAACGTAGATTTTGTATAGTATTTTGATGGATGTTATATAATTTTTACTATTAATTAATTAATCGTAATGTAATTATTATAAGTGATATCTTTTTTGCTTATAAAAATTGATTAAAGATAATTAAAATATTATTTTAAAAAAATTTCATTTAATAATAAGGGATAAATATGAAATTATATATATTTTTCAGAACAGGACTTTAGCCTATACCATTAAGCATCCTTTAACCTTTCTCTTATTTAAAATTTAAATTATTACCAGATGCAAATTAGACTTAAAGCAAAACATGAATTTTTTTTCAAAATTTATTATTTTTTAAGCATAATGTTAGGATAAAAGTAATTGATTTGGAGCTTCAGTAAATATGAGAAGTATGCAGTTATTCCAAAGTCAAATTTTGAAGTCTTTGAAATGTTTCTTCAAAAGAAATATATACAATTGCAAAATTTTGATATTATAAGTTAAATCACACGGGTTCAATTATATAATTTTAGAAAAAAAAACAAATATATAATATAAAATAATAAAATTAAATATTAATGTTTTTAATTTTTTGTAAAATATTTTTTAAAATAAAAATAAAAATTTATTAAAAATTTACCCACAATTTTTTATATAAACTACCCATTTTTTGGGGTAAAAACAGCTTTTTTAAGCTACTTTATATATAAATATGCATTTAAAAATTTGTTTTATGATATGATAAGATGGGACTTGATAAAAAAGTTAAAAGGGTGTGGAAGATGTTATGGGCCACCATACTAAGCTTACCAAACCATGCTAAGTAAATACTACCATCACTGTCCTATCCGACCCTATCCGCCTACCTCACACCAATACCTCCGTATAAAAGCGACCTGTGTAAGTCATGTTTTTCAATTTCCACTGGTGTTTTCTCTTCGATTACAGATTATATTTTATCTCAGAATTTAAAAATTATTATAAATATTAAATATTAAATTTAAAATTTAAAAAATATTTTTTTTAAATAATTTCAGGAATCAATTAGATTAAACCATGACTCTTTTGTTTATATTTAAAAAAATAAAAAAATTATCTTTTAAACTTAAGATATTAATATGAACACATTTATTTATTTTTTTTAATTTTTATCTATTGATCCAAGTATGAATACAACATAGGCTTAAAATTTGTATAATCATATTAGTGTCGTACTAGTATAAGCCTATTTATGGGGGAAAAAAAAGACAAAAGGAATAGTGAATGAAATCAACCACACAGTACTTGAAGTAGAGAACTTTATCTTGGCAATGGAGGGAAAAGAGGTTTTTTTCTTCAGGAGAAAGGTCTTTAAATGTTGCTATGTTCATATATGTTGCTACTCTTCTAGTGTGTGTGTTTGTCCTTTAATTTTTTTTGGAAGACTCAACCCTATTTAATCACTTTATGTATTAACTTCGACAATTTGAAGTCTGAATTATCAAAATCAAAGGTGTGAATCTCGAGCTTTTGGAAGGATATATATATATATATGGTATAAATGAACTCAATTAATTATATTGGCCAATACAATATAATTATGTGCTATAGCTTGGGAGATACATAAAAACTAGAATTACAGCCTTCCAGAGATGGGGCCTTTAATTTGACTTCCATTTTTATCCATTTTCTTACCGTAAATAATGGTTTTATCTTTGACCATATATTTTAAGGCAAATGCACACTATGAGTAGCAGCCAAGGCCCGAGAGCTAAATTAAGATGGGACAAGTGGTGGCTGGTAGAGTCACCGTCAGGAGCTACTAAAAATGGTGGAAATGATTGAGGTCTAACTGCTAGTGCGTGGCATGTGCCATCGATTATTGGTCGCAAATTTTGGATCTAGAAAGCAACGTCCTAACAAGATCTCATCTCATCCTGGAATTTTGTTTATTTTACTGCCTTTAATTAATGAGTTCTATATAGGCACATTATATGAAATTAATTCTAGTATTAATCAAAATGGCCGGCTACGTCTGGTGAGGTGGCCAATGATAAAATTGTTGATAATAATAGGATAGCATGGATGGTTGCACCTTCATTCAGTCATGTCATGTGTTGGTGCCGGTTGGCTTTTTGCGTGCCTTCCAATATCCCCATTCTGCAACGTTGTGCCATTATCTACGTCTCGTCTCGTGTACTTGTGCGGGAGTAAATACCAACTTTATGCTACATACATCGCGGCAATCGCCGATATATTAGGACATAGATAGTTTGGAACTCCAACACTGGTAATTAATATAAAGTTAAATTCTACTTTCACAGGTAAACAGCATAAACAAGAAAAGAATAATCGAATCTTCCTTTTATTTTTTATTTTAGAATAAAAATATGAATAAAATTAAAATTATAAGAAAGAAAGAAAGAAAGAAATAGTCTAACAAGGCAAGCTGAGTAAGAGTCAACTGTGATCACGGAATCACTGTCAAAACTAGCTACAGCCTACAGCCAAGATTTTCACTCAATTGCCCACTTTATTGAACAACTTTTACATCGCCACTATTTCACGTTAAGAATCCCTCATAATTTTCGATATAAATATAAATATATATATATATATATCTATATATTTAGAACTCATATTCGAAGTGCTACTATATTTCAAAATATTCATTACTTCAAATTTAAATTTTATCTATTTAAAATATTTATTATTTTGGATTTAAATGTGATCTTTTTCGCATTTCACTCAGAACTCCATTCACTAACCTCAAGAATAGTTTTATTACCCTCGCAAGCAAAGTCACGTCTCTCGTTACGAGCCGCTTCTTTCTGCCCGTAAAACTTTTGGACCAAAGATCTTCACAAATTCCCAGAGAAACACCATGATGATGATTATTACTGCTAAGCAGATAATATTTTATTTTAATTTTAGGTAAAGAGAATAGCATATCTATATTATATATATATATATGTTGAATTAAGTGACATTTAGTGAGGAATTAATTGGTAGAGATGGGTGGTGATGTTTTGGGTGAGTGAGTATATTGTTGTTTTCTTGAACATGTATTGGATTGACAGACATTAAGAAACAACTCGCTCACTGAACATCTTTAATTTTCCATTCTCCAATGATAAAAAATGGAATTAGGAATGAGGAGGTGGGCTTGGTAGGTAGTTGATTGATAATGCGAGATCGACGACTTATATCTTTAGACTTTAATTTCTCATCTGAAACGTGAAATCAAGTAATACCATTAATATCATTTTGGGTTTGCATCTACTGCTACTGCTTCTGGATAAATCAAATCTTCCATTAAAGCAATCATCCAATCCAATAAGGTTGACTTTAATCATCCTCACCTTTGCTTTGCTTTATTACTACTACTTATTACTTTTATAATAAATTTAATAATAATATTTATTTTACATTTATACTTATTTAATTTGTTTTCTTTACTTATATATATAATAAGTGTATTCCACATATATCCATTATTTTATTTTATTTTAATATTGCATCAAACCAATCTACTAATTTTTCCATCATTTATCCAATCAAATTACTTGGACGCACACTCACTTCTCCATTCTCCACCTAATTGGCAAATTAATATATTTCCCAAAATGTTTCAACATTTCTACTCCACCTCTTTTCAAATACTATTATACTAGCACTCCTTGAGTGCTCGACAATTATTAATTGAACAAGCATCTATTTTTCTGGATGACTAACATCCCTCTTTTTTTTTAAAAAAAAATTAATGGTTAAATGCCCAATAAAACCTCTAATACATTTGTTTTTGCTGATCTCTTATGTTAGATTAACACATGCGATTTAACTTCAAGAGGCATATGAATTTGTCAACCAATATTCTTGCATTCAGAACATATGTTTATATTTCAAACCAGTACAAAATGAAACTAAGATTTAACCCAAATGGTTCATCCATATCTTTATATTTAAGAGTTGGATTTCAATAAAATCAGGATTCGAATACTAATAGTTGTAAATTTCCCATCTATAAATTTAGCCTAAACTTTGATGCCTATTTTTCTTTTTCAAAAAAAACAAAAGTCGATGCATGAACAATATATATGAGATGTAATTAGAAGGAATGAGAGGGCGGCAGTGGTTCGAATGAGGAGAATCACGCACCAACTGGATTGTTCTTGTAATTGATGGTGGTGGGAAAATGGGACGGTTGCAAGGAAATTATGATAATATATATATATATATATATAAGAATATGATAGTGGGTACCATATTTCTTGAAGATTTCATCAGTATTATATTTCCAAATCTATTATTACTATTACTATTACTTATATAAATTCGCTTTAAACTTGAATTATATTAATTAAAAGTTCATAGCAATTAATTAATGATGATTGTCTTTGTTATAATTATTCAACATAATAACTATTTCATTCATAATTATAAAGGTAGATTGTGTACATCTCATTTTTATTAAAATTCTCCTAATCAAAATCAACTATTTAGTATTTATGCGTGGGATTGCCGCATTGGGATGGGATGAGAAACATCTTACCATTGTAACTAAGTAAGTTTCATAATAAATTTTTTTAAGAAATTGGTACACCCAACATGGATTGGTCGGCACATTGTTGACGTGGAACTCAATGAAGATGTGGAAGATATTGAGTGGCAAGCACATGCACATGATAATTAAAATTTCCCCTGGTTGGTGTTTTTTTTTTCTTAAAAAAAAAACTTTATATGGTAAAAGTTAAAAAGAAAAAAAAAAGCAGATGGGGGTGAAGCAATTAGAGGATAAATATGTTGAATGGAAAAAAAAAATGAATTATGGATTGTATAATACACACTAACACTAACACTAGTAAGGCAGATATGGTGACGGCTGTGCCTCCACTTCGTAGAAGTGGAAGGGCGCTGACTCCAACCCCACTTATGGAGTAAGTTAACCTTGGCTTAATTAGCATTAGCTTCCCCGCCTCACATCGCCATTGAAGACCCTGGCTGTTGATTTTGTTGATCTCTTTATTTTGATCATAAAAATTTCACCGGGCCACTTCATCACAACCTGCACTTTTTTATGCTTTCTGACGACACCCGCACCCACCCACATTTTTGCTACCAACTTAAGCAGTTGCAGTAGGTCTTTTATCCGGCTTATATAGGGCCTGTTTTAGAGGTTCCTGCATGCCCTCAATCTCCTATCATATTTTCTCTCTTTGTATGTATACATTACATACGTATCCTCCTAATCTTGGTTTTTAATTGTCATTGTTTTCTTTCACTTTGATTAGGTAATATTTTCAAGCCTTAACACTTTCGTTTTCAATGGAATTAATGTTGTTAAAATGCTTCGCTTTCTAATTTGAGATTAAATTAAGTTTTCAACGTACTAGCTCTCTGCAACTGCTTTCCTACTCCAGTCTTGGATTACATCTCCCTTATTCTAGCTGTTATCCCTTCCTTCTTTTTTTATTTTTTTTGATGAATGTCATCCTTCCTTCTGCCAAACTAATTTTTGCAAGGTGATTCATTTTGAATCAAACCTCAACATATTCATCTTTTGTTGGTAATTGCTAAAGCATAATATATAACATAACAGATTCATTGATTCCGTTTTATTTTTTTTAATCATTTGGTGTACAAGTATGACAATGGGGCTACCATTGTTGTTTAGGAATGATCACGTTCAGCTGTTTTATTTTCCATATAATGATTGTCTATCTCAAACTATCTATTCATAACATATTTGAAATAGATTCTTGTCTATATGAAGGCAAGTGTAATGTTGATTATATGGGTCATGTGTTTTGTTCATCATGCATGAATAGGAAATTTTGGCTTCATGTATTTTTTTTTTATTTCTCTCTTAAATTAATTTCTAGACAGATATTATACAATATTGTCTTATATAGTATATCTATTCAACTGATATTATCATAAAACCCTTAGGTTTTATATATTTTTAAGACTAATCAAGAGAAATAAATAAATGAATTATTGCCAATGACAATTATTCATACATATATATATATATATTTGTAAAATGTATCTAAAGGAGGGTTGGTTTTAAATTTGTGTGATACAATATATTATTTCCGTTTACTTCCCATGTCAGGCCAGGCTGGCCACTTTTTAAAGCTTGCTTATTCGTCCATGCTTTTGAAAACTGGCCAAAAAAACAAGGCAAGAGTCAACCAAGTATACTTTTAAAAATTATACGGCGCGCGGCAAACTCACGTGGTAGACAAAGCCTGGCTAGTCGGGGCAAAAGTTCTAAGTAGATCAGATCAGATGGATATATTTTTCATAGGTTACAACCGTTTGCTGACTATATACCTCAAATTTCCACAAGAAATGATGTCTCTATGAATTATATGAAGGCGTAGAATTCCTGCACATTGCTTACGTTAGTTCCATTGCCATCATCTAATGATGGCTGCCAAGTGCTCATTATGCCTTTTTTTCTTGCTTTTTGTTTACTATATAAACCAGCCAATCCCAACCTAACTAAATCCCTCATCTCCATCTTTGTCTTTGCCAATTCATGTGCTTGCAATACCCTCATAATGGTGATTATATATAATTGCCACTTTTATGTCCTTTTGATCTATTTTTTTCCTATTTAGTTAATGAGTAAATTTTAAAAAAAAAAAGCAAAAAATTCGGGAAATTAAGGGGATTTGCGTTTCAATTTAAGAGATCATGCATCAATATGTGAGTCAAATGCTCCGCCAATAAAAATGATATCATTCTATCCATTTTAGCGAAGCAATATATTGATTGATTCAATTATGAAATCATTTACTAATTAGTAGCTGGTTGACATCTTTAGTTTCCTGCAACATCCCTCTAAATTAAATCGCTTTCTAGATTTGCTAAGCAGGAAAGTAGTTTAGATTCAGTAAAATAATTCTCAAATAGCAGTGATATGCTATTATCGTTCCAATTACAGCTGACATATTTTGCATTTGGGTCTTATAATTTCGTAGGAACAGCATCTGATTTCCACAATGGTGAAGCGGATGAAAGAGACATTCATATTTTTCTTCTTAGCAATATTTTCCAAGGCAACTGGCACAAAGCCCTACTCGAGAACGAGTACGCCAGCTGACAGAGGCTCTAACGAGTGCTTGACCTGGCAGATGGCGGTGGAGGCTAACAATGTCCGTGGGTGGCGCACCGTCCCAGTTCATTGCCTTCGCCACATTGAAAATTACATGATTGGCGGGCAATACGAGCAGGACGTTAACTATATCGTGGAACAAATAGAGAGTTACGTTACTGAACTTGTTGTGCCTGACGATGGCATGGATGCTTGGATCCTGGATGTTGATGACACCTGCATCTCAAATATCATTTTCTACAAGGGGAAGAAATACGGGTATTAATTAATTGATTTTAATTTTCTCAACAGATCCTTCCTAGCTAATTAACTTTTCAACTTAATTTCTTCAATATGTGAGCCATGTAAATATAGGTGTGAGCCTTATGATCCTTTGGGTTTCAAGGCATGGGCAATGAAGGGAGGGTGTCCAGCAATTCCTGCCGTACTTGGATTGTTTACGAAGCTGGTTGACAGCGGATTTAAGGTGTTCCTGGTCACTGGGAGAGACGAAGAGAGCTTGGCCGCTGCCACCATTGCTAATTTGCATAACCAAGGATTCATCGGCTATGAAAGGTTGATTTTTAGGTAAGATGCAAAAATTGTAATTGGTTGTTAGTACTCCGAATTTTACTTTTCTTTTGACCTTAAATGGTTGGTTGTATGTATGTATGTGGGGCTTTAATTTATTGGCTAGATTCTCCCTATTTTTGGAGAAATTTCCAGGAAGCTGACGCACGAGCACAAACGAACTTGACGTATTTGGAGGCTAATAAAATGAATAAAACTATCTAGAATTACAAACGTAGATATATAAGAAGTAAGAAAGGGATTGAAATGGATCCTATTAATTTGATTATTATTTATGTTTGGAAACAACAGGACCCAAGCTTTCAAAGGGAAAAGTGCAGTGGTTTACAAGTCAGAAATTCGAAAGCAATTAATGGAAGAAGGGTACAGGATATGGGGGAATATTGGCGACCAGTGGACTGATTTGCAAGGGGAATGCTTAGGCAACCGAACGTTCAAGCTCCCTAATCCAATGTATTTTGTTCCATAATCAATCAAATATGGCAAAAAAAATATATATATATCAAATGTAAAAAAATAGTATGGGATGGCTCTTACTTTGCCAATGAATTGTCATTTGTAATCTTTACATTAGATCTGGTGCATCAATAATGTAGATGAAAAATGTGGATTAAAATGAAAATAAAAGCTATTCGATAAAAGTATTGTAACTTTTAAGAATAATGAGAACCTATTGAATAAAAATAATTAATTTTTTAGTAGATTGGTAGTTTTTTTTTCAATGTTTGTAATTAAAATTTTGAAAGATAATAATATCTTTAATTTTACTTTAATTCGTCTTAACTTTTAATTAATGTTGCTTGATAATCTAAGAATAATTGAACAATTCAATGCAAGTATTTCACCTAAAAATCTTTTTATTATAATATTTCAACAATATACAATCATAACATAGAATATGAAGAGGTCTAGCATTTAAAAACATGGATTCTGCATAACAATTTTGTAAGTTCCAGGTAATTCAAAATTATTATTGCTTAATTATATCGTAATAATTGTAGGTATAGGTTTAGATGATGTTCTTCCAAGTCCACGAGAACCGGCTTCTTGATTGGTTTACTCGTTGATAAAAATCTCTCCAATGGTCATAATCAAGAGTAGATGTGTAATCCTTGACCACAACGAATGATTATTAATGGAACAGTCATTAATTATGCATACATTATGAAAAAAAGAAAAGAAAAAAAATAGGCCACGTATTGATTTTCTTTTTCTTTTTTAATTTTATAAATAATATAATAAGATGAAAATTTGGAATGATTCAAGGTCCAAAACCGATATAAAATTGGGAGGAAAGTTCGGCGTTGTTAAGGGAAAGAGACAGTTTGTTTGTTAACTTCCTAAAGTACCGAAGTTGCAAAATAAAAAAGGAAATGCAAGTACAGATATAAAAGGAAAAGGGAAAGAGTCTCTTTCTCGTAATAATCTTCCTTAAAGTATATTTGATTGGTTAAAAAAAAAAAAAATCCTCGGCAAGTTAAAGAAGAAGAAGAAGAAGAAGAAGAAGAATGAATGACGGAGATGTGTCAAGGCAAATTCAGCAGATGGTGAGATTCATCCGCCAGGAGGCTGAGGAGAAAGCCAATGAGATTTCTGTATCTGCTGAAGAGGTCGTAATTCTTCTTCTTTATTTGTTTTGATATAATATAATATAATATATATGCTAAGTAATTATTCCCTTAGTTATATCTTTATAAATAAAAATGTTCAGGAATTTAACATTGAAAAGCTGCAAATAGTCGAAGCCGAAAAGAGAAAGATTAGACAAGAATACGAGCGCAAGGGAAAGCGGGTGGAAGTACGCAAGAAAATGTATGTATGATGAAATCATGATGATGGTAATTTATTAACATCGTATATATATATATATATATGTATGTACGTATGATGGAATGAATGATGAGAAATGTGAACTGCAGTGAGTACTCAATGCAGTTGAACGCGTCGAGGATAAAAGTGCTGCAAGTGCAGGATGATCTGGTGAACTCCATAAAAGAAATTGCGAGGAAGGAGCTGCTGCGTCTGAGCAATGACAAGAGGGGATACAAAAACCTGGTGAAGGCATTGGTGGTGCAGAGTCTGGGTCGGCTGAGAGAGGCAGCAGTGTTGCTGAGGTGCAGAGAGGTTGATCGTAAGGTGGTTGAGTCTGTTTTAGAAGATGCCAAGCGAGACTACGCTGAGAAATTCAATGTAGCACCCCCTAGGATTACCATCGACAATGTTTACCTCCCACCCCCTCCCATTGACCCTGATAATAATAATTCCCATCAAACTTACTGGTACGTAGTAATCTCTCTCTCTTTAGACACAAATAAAAAATAACATGAAAATCAACCTCCCCCCCCCCCCTTTTTTTATTTGCATTGCATGGTTTGTTAATTTATAAAAACATGTTGAAAATGAAATAGCTCGGGTGGAGTTGTGTTGGCTTCAGAAGATGGGAAGATTGTCTTTGAGAATACTTTAGATGCACGCTTGGACGTTGCCTTCAAACAGAAACTACCTGAGGTATGTATATACTTATACAATAATATCTATTATCTAACTGTGGAATCATGTATAACTAAGTGAAATTATTGCTACTTATATTTATTTAAATTTATATATATCAATGCAGATTCGAAGGCTTCTGGTGGGACAATTGGGCGCATGACCAATTTCCCTTACTATATATATAAAGATATATATTGTATAAAATAAAATGTATGGTAAGGATTGTTTGCATACTCATATTCGTTGTTCTTAATTTTGCGTAGTCAGTCAGATTCACAACTTTAATTTCAGCCTTTATGGTTTTTAATATATATATATATATAT
>JBBYHO010000010.1:20232264-20249764 GCA_038382025.1 Adansonia gregorii
TTTTTATTTCTTCTTGTTTTGAATGAAGAAATTAATGTAAAAACTTTTTTTGAAGATGGATCAGAAGGGATACTTTAGGGGAAAAAGACATCTTTTTTTTTTTTTTTTTTGACATTCTCATCTAGCCCATGAATAAATTATGGTGGAGTAATTCCTTGAAAGTTTTTTAAGTGTCTTTTTTGGTTATAACTTTCTGTGGGGCATTATGTTTGCAGACTCTTGAATGGAAACAATTTATCAGGTTCTCTGCCAGATGAACTCAGCTACCTTTCAAAGCTGGATAGATTTCAAATAGACCAGAACAACCTTTCTGGTCAAATACCAAAAACATACGCTAACTTGAGCAGTGTGAGACATCTGTAAGTGAATCAATAAGCTAAATGCTAGTTCAACCTAACAACGAAATTAACACTTCTCTACATATTTATCTATTTATTTGTAATGTGCAGCCACTTCAACAACAACTCGCTTAGTGGCCAAATTCCCCCTGAGCTATCTCAGTTATCCACTTTGCTTCACTTGTAAGATCATATAAAATATGCTTTCATACATATGATTTTGGACTTTTTAAATATTTATTTATTTTGTGGTGAGTGATTGGTGATATGAATTTCGATGCTTTGCAGGCTTTTGGATAATAATGACTTATCTGGATATCTTCCACCACAATTCTCGAACTTGGCAAATTTGCGCATACTGTATGTTTCTTCTCTTCAACCATCTCCCTCGTTATGTGATTAGTTATGGGTCCACTATCTTCCAGATTGAACATACTTCTTACTGATGTTGTGCCTTTTCATTATCATACTAAATGTTGGCTGTTCGCTAAAGTTTTAAGGAGCATACTTTGATAAGGGATGAATGTATCATTTTTCTTATACAGCATTAATTGTTTTCTTCATCTCTGCAGTCAGCTTGATAACAACAACTTCAGTGGATATGATATTCCAGCTTCTTATGGTAACTTCTCCAGATTAGTGAAATTGTGAGTGTTAGTAAACTTTTTAGTTCTTATTACAGTTCATTAAATGAAGTAACATCAATGTTTATGCTTACAAAGGTAACCATTTGTTGTGTCACCCAAGATGTTGAAAAATCTTAAAGACCAGGGAATTGCCCTTGAGTTATAAATACATCAATTCCAATGTTGAAGATAACATACCTTCTTTGCTCTTCAATTTTTAATTTTGTCTTGCTTTTGTATTTAATGCAATGAAAAAGATTGTACAAGAAATATGTTGCACAATCTGCTCAAGACTACTGATTCTATATTATTTCTTGCGGTGACTTTCAGAAGTCTTAGAAATTGCAGCTTGCAGGGTGCAGTTCCTGATCTTAGCAGAATACCAAGGCTTAGCTATCTGTACGTCTGGGTTACCGTTCAAATTATTCTGTGATCTTTACTCTTACCATCATGAGCTGAATTTATTTTATGCAATAATTTCCATTTTGTTGCAGCCACCAAAGTTAACTTCTATTGTTGTTGCTCTATTCATACGGCAGGGATCTCAGCCAGAATCATCTTACTGGACCCATACCATCAAATAAGCTTTCTGATAACATGACAACTATGTAAGTAGATTGCTAATTTATACTTACGACTTTGTGTTTCAACTGCTTCAATGGATATACCATTTGCATCACGTTTGAATTGATTGATAAGTTAGTCTTGTGAAATTTGTACTATTACCTTCTGTTGATTAATTCTTGTTAATTGCAGTGATCTTTCAGATAACCAACTGAATGGATCCATCCCTGAAAGTTTCTTGGACCTTCCTTCACTTCAGACACTGTGAGAATCTATTTACTTATTAAAACTGCACTGTATTTCCGGTTGTGGAATGATGCCTTCAATATCTATATATAATGCTCTTATGACTTAATGGACAAATATATTTGAAGAGTCTAGAATCTAAATGATGGTTTATTGCAGATCACTCGAGACTAATAATCTGACAGGTCCTGTACCTACCAAGATTTGGCAGAACATGTCCTTTAGTACGAGTGCTAGACTTAAGATGTAAGATCTGAAAGCAGAGAAGTCATTAATCTTAAACCATTTTATGTCTTTGACGAGCTTTGTATTCATGCATATTGCAACATGATGCATTTTATGAAATAGAATGCATTGGTAATAGTTTTCCTTGATTTGGACATTCAAAATGCAGTGACCTCAGAAACAATTTATTCTCAAGGATTGAAGGAAATCTTAATCCTCCAGTGAATGTTACCTTCAGGTAAACTTCTTTTTTCATCGGTATTATGCGTTAGGCTCGGTCAGCTTGGTTTAATACTTTAATTTTATGTTAATTGGATTTATTGTCAGTGTATGCTTTACTTGTAAAGTGAAAATTTGAGTAAACTATACCAGAAAATTAACACTTTATGGTTATTGTGCCCTTGCGTTCATGAACCCGGGGTGGGGGGGGGGTGAAGCACAAGTAGTCTTGCTGACTTTTCCAAAATTCTTTCTTAGATGACGGAGTTCTCTTCATTTTTCTTATCAACAGTTTCAAAACATTTCACTGATCTTTGAGCACATTTCAAAGCTTTTATTATACTTGCTTAAATGTTTTACTTTTCACACAACCTTTTTAGATGATGCATTTGGTTTCAAAAAATTTGAGCTTTTCATCATCTTTTGTAAGTGTATTTCATTACATGATAATTTCCTATATCTTGCCTATGAAATATTCTAGCAAAAAAAAGAAAAAGTACAACAGCTAGTTAGTATAAAAACATTTAAACATTAAATGTATAAAAACATTTTCTAATCATGTGCAATAATGTACATATAAATTTCGTTACTGGTCTCAACAAAATAAAAAGTTATCATATAATTCAGGTATTAAAATGATCAAAATTTTCAATCAAAAGTTTGTTAAGAGAACTAGGATAATGCTTGATTTTGCACTTGAACTTTACTTAGCCGTGTAACTTCATTGTATTCAACCAAGGTTTAAATGATTTCCCTTCTCGTCTTACCTTGGTTTGTAATGAAAAGTAGTGGCAGATTCACAGAGAAAAGGTTATTCTTTCTCATGTATTGTCTTGAATTTCATTTTTCAAATCCTTAAAATTTTTTTTTATTTAGGCTTGGGGGCAATCCTGTCTGCCAAAATGCCAACATATTGAATATAAGCCTGTTCTGTGGATCTGAATCTGAAGAGGATGGGATGCTTACGAACTCAAATAACTCAGAATGCCCAATTCATGGGTGCCCCACAGACAATTTCTACGAATATGTCCCAGCATCTCCCATTCCATGTTTCTGTGCAGCACCTCTTAGAATCGGATATCGTCTGAAGAGTCCTAGTTTTTCTTATTTTCCTCCATATATCGAGCCTTTTGAGGTGTACTTGACCCGTTCTTTGAACTTAAGCCTATATCAACTGTCAATTGATTCATATTTTTGGGAAAAAGGACCACGTCTGAGGATGTATTTGAAGCTTTTTCCCAGCATCAATAACAGCCGCTCACATACTTTTAATGCTACTGAAGTTCAGAGAATCAGAGGCATGTATACGTCATGGGCTTTTCCTGGTAGCGACTTGTTTGGACCATATGAGTTGCTCAACTTCACACTACTAGGACCTTATGCTGATAGTACGTATTTCATCTTGCAATCCTCTTGGTACTTAATGTAACGTATACGTTCTTATTATAGTGACATGTTTGAAGTAGTAATTGAGAAGCTGATGTTTACTATTAACCTGAAATAAATAAATACCACCAAAATTTATGCATTCTTATGCTTGAAACTTTTAAGACAGAACTGGAATTTCATTTTTAACAATGTTGAGAGTGCTCTTCCTGTTATAAGAAATCAAATTAGTGTAAACATTGCTAGAATAACTGTTTGTACAACATGAGACAACCAAGATTGGCAAATCAAGCTGCCTTGGCTTGTTATATAGATGGTACACATTTGACTGAGCAAGACTGTGCCTTTGGTACTGTAAGCTGGAGTATAACTAGGAAATGTGGTGTATGTATATCATGCTATTCTAGGATAAAATATTAAGCCATTTGATGCCTTAAATGTTTGTGTAATATTTTAATGACAGTTTGTCTTTTATTGTTATTATTATTGTTATCATTATTATTATTATTACTGATGTGTTGTTTGATCTGTTATTGCTGCAGTGAACATTGAGAATGAAACTAAGGGTATTAGTAAGCGCGTTTTGGTAGCGGTTGTAGTAGGGGGTATTGCCTGTGCAGTTGCTATGTCTGTTATCGTGACAATTCTAATAATAAGAAGACATGCCAGACACCACCGTGCAATGTCAAGAAATCGTTTATGTAAGCTTCTTAATATAACTATATAAGATTTTTTTTTCGCCAATAATATAGCCTCCAACTATCACCAGAAAAGGAGTCTAAATTTCTTATTACACTTTGCAGCTACAAAGGTTTCTATGAAAATTGACGGAGTGAAAGACTTGGCATTTAAAGAAATGGCACTTGCTACTGATCACTTTAACAGCTCAACTCAAGTTGGACAAGGAGGATATGGAAAAGTGTACAAAGGCACTTTATCTGACAAAACAGTTGTTGCCATAAAACGTGCAGAAGAAGGATCATTGCAGGGACAAAAAGAATTTTTGACAGAGATAAAGCTTTTGTCAAGGCTGCATCACCGGAACCTAGTTTCATTGGTTGGATACTGTGATGAAGAAGGGGAACAGGTACATTCTTTTGGTCCTAACCAATAAGCACCTGTATTACATCACATTATGTGTGTGGGCCTGGGGTCTGGACGTGCATTCATTTATGTCCTTATGAAGTGGTTTTGATAATTCTAAGCAGGGTATTCATCAGTTTCTAGGTACATAAGGTATGACTCGGTTAGAGATATAATTCATATACTTGTATTATTGGTTCATTTGCAGATGTTGGTGTATGAGTTCATGCCCAATGGCACCTTAAGGGACTGGCTTTCTGGTATGAAATTTTCAGGATTCATCGCTTTTCAAGTTTTATATCATGCTCTTACTTTGAATCTTTTACTTTATTTATAAAGTCTGCAAAATAAATATTCCTGATTTATTGGCTTCTTGGCTTGTAAATACTTGGAACATTTTTGAGGGCAGATTCCTCTTCCCCCGACTCCCTCCTAAATATGCTTTAAATTTTAGTCATTATCCAAGTTGAGCCTATTTATCTGAAGGTGACAAACTAACATTGCCTTTAAGGATTCAACTTTGCCAATTTTGAAATTATGTGCCCTCTAGACACGACTGTTTGTTTGAACAGCTTGATGCTCAGGTTGGTTTTGAAAACAACGTATATCTAGGTAATTAGCTATTCGAGTATCCACATATGGATGTCTGCGTGTCCGCTCTTAAAATTTGAACTGCTAGCTTTGCCAATGCCATTATCCGTCCCTTACAAAGTTGTATGAATTATTTTTCTGTTTTCGTAAGATAAATTTTGTTGAGGCAGGGGCTATTTATAGCTCTTCGAGCTGGATTTTTGTGCCAAAAACCCAAGTGCTATGAATCAATTTTCTTTATAAATTTGTGTGTTGATGCTAATATGTTTTCAATTTTTTTTTTCTTATCATAAGATTGATGCAAACTATGATATGCAGCTAAAGCTAAAAAAACCCTAAATTTTGGAATGAGATTACGTATTGCACTGGGTTCAGCCAAAGGAATTCTTTACCTCCATACTGAAGCTCATCCTCCAGTATTCCACCGAGATATCAAAGCCAGCAACATTCTTCTCGACTCCAATCTTAATGCAAAAGTTTCTGATTTTGGTCTCTCACGGTTAGCTCCAGTCCTGGAAGATGAGGGGGCTGTGCCAGATCACGTGTCCACAGTAGTGAAGGGAACGCCGGTGAGTTTAGCTCTGTTTAGCATGTAAGGCTTATTGAAGATATTGTATGAAATTTTGTGTTAGACTTGGGTAAGAGTTGTCAATAACATATGGTCAGGAGGCATCCCTTTATACATTAAACTTTGAGTAATTGTAGGGTCAAACTCTGTAAAATTGTAAGATTAGTCGCATAGGAGAAAATAACCAGTACAAGAAACTCCTAAGTGTAGTTTTATCATTTTTCTCGAGGAGAAATGTCATCATCTCAGTTACGCTGTTGGCTAAGCATGAAGTTCGAATATATCTGCAGACTGGATCCCCTTCTTTTAGAGATAAGTTGTACATGTTATTGGCATTATTGCATTACTGAAATTTGCTTTATTGCTGCTGTCTTGTTCTATGCAGGGTTACCTTGATCCAGAGTACTTTTTGACCCATAAGTTGACTGACAAAAGTGATGTTTATAGCCTTGGAGTTGTTTTCCTAGAGCTACTGACGGGTATGCAACCAATATCGCATAGCAAAAACATTGTCCGTGAGGTACTTCCTTTCCCAAATAGTGCTCTCTGTATTTGTATTCCAATCTTATTGTTGTTGTGGATATTAAGTGAAAGCTAGTGTATACTGTCAGGTGCATACGGCTTATGAGTCAGGCATGATATTCTCTATAATAGACAGTAGAATGGGTTCGTATCCATCTGAATGTATTGAGAGATTCGTAAGCGTAGCCCTCAGTTGTTGCAATGACAGGCCGGAGAGGCGACCATCAATGTTAGATGTGGTGAGGCAGCTAGAATACATACTGAAAACAATGCCGGAAATTGAATCGATCACTTCATCATCAGAGTCGAGTTCCTTATATTCGGGGAAGCCATTGACATTGTCGGAATCGTATGGCAGCAGGGAGACATATGTTTCGACATCGAATGTGTCAGGAAGTGATCTTACCAGTGGTGTTATTCCTTCCATCAAACCTCGCTGACAGACAGACGGACAAACAGGCATGAAGAAGAACCCATACCCATGTAAAGAGAAATGAAAAATGTTGTGTGAAATTATTGGCATGTAATTATTTATTATACAACTAGTTTTATTCTTTTTACTAATAGGGTCTAGAAGACTGTCAGTTTAGTGCCAAACTTCTTAATCTTATTTCTAATAAATAATTTTCTATTTTGCATTCTCTACTTTTCTCCCTCAGTTTGGCTTTTTGTATTTAACCAGACAAGTCTTATGATTATTACGTTATTTTATATGTTAAGCCTCTTCCCTTCTGCTCAGTTAGTTCAAATAAAAAAAAAAGGGGGGGTATAAGTATCATTCACCTTCCTACAAAATTAAAAATCTGAAACTAAATCATTTAGTAAATATTAATTTATAAATTATTACTATTACAACTTGTTCGGTTTTATCCTTTTGATGTTTTATTTTGGTGGTGCGGATAAATATAAAACAATTTATTTTATGTTATTTTATTTTCGATTTTTTTTCCTTTTGAAGGGGGAAAAAAGAAAAAGTACTAGGGAAGCCAAAGTGGCTAGCAAGTAGAGTACTTGGCTTGGTTTTTACGTCCTTAAATGTCAATTAATTATTTGTGCAGTAGTATTAATTTAATTAATTAAAAATAACATATATTTAGTGTTTTTGAAATCAATTAACATATAAATGAAGAGAAAGAAAATTAAATTGATTATTTTATTATGTGATCGGTAGGGTTTATTCCTCTGGAACCTAATTCTCTCTTTTTCCCATGATCACTAAGAAATTAAAATAAATAAAAAAAAAAAACAAAAAGAAATCGTTGAAGATCGTTGTTTTGTTTGTTTGGAAGCGCTTTTGTGTTTGTCGGTAAGTTTCCTTCATGCCTTTTTTCTTTATCATCATTCTTCTTAATTCGTTATCCTAATCAGAAATTTTTTAATTCTGTCCCTTGCCTTGCTTGCAAAATTCAGGGCTTTCATTTTCTACCCTTTTTTTCGTTCATTCTCTTCTTTCTGCTTTCGTTTGAGGGGTTTCCATGACTACTGAAGACCAAAAAAAAAAAAAAAATACAAATCTTTTTATCTCTGAATTTGGGAACTGGGGAATCATAAGGACCTTGCTTCATGTAGTGTCTTTGATTATCCATCCTATCAATTTTCGTTTTCTTTTTTTTTTTGGGGGGGTTTATTGTGGGAAGTTTCTGCTGGGTTGAAATGAATATTGGGTTGATTGTTTCAGATGACAATGTACGGTTATTGTTGGTAGTTCAATTCCCGTCGTTTTCGTTGTGACAATGATCCTTCCTGCTCATATTTGAGTCATTTGCTTGACTAAACTTCGTTTTCCATGAAAAATTTGCATTTTAATTGCAGCTTATATTGCACAGGTGCGTTTCCAAACACACTTCAGGATTGGCTTCCTAGTGTTGACTTTTTTGGATTCCAGCCACGGGGAATTCTATTTGATTAATAACTTTCATTACAGGTGATAGATTTGAGGGAAAAATAGAAGCAATGTCGTTTGGAGCCAGACATCTGCTTCTCTTTATACTATTTGTCGTTGTCTTCCTTGAATGCATTACAGCAGATGGTCAAGACGAAATTTCTAAGAGGATAAGAGCTCCCCACAAAAATGTAGGCAACAATGTTATAGATGGCACCGGTAAGGAGAAGGTCATAAGTTTTGAGGATGACGACAAAGTAATTGGTGACTGGAAGGGCGGTTACAGCAGAGTTTCTGTGTCCACGGTTGCACTTTTTACATTAGCAATGGCTGCAGCCACTGGCTTAGGTGCAGTTCCATTTTTCTTTGTGGAGCTCGATCCTCAGTGGGCTGGGATATGCAATGGAATGGCTGCTGGTGTCATGTTGGCTGCAAGTTTTGATCTCATACAGGAAGGGCAGGAACATGGTGCTGGAAGTTGGGTTGTGATTGGGATTTTAGCAGGTGGCATTTTTATTTTGTTTTGTAAGAAGGTGATCACTATCACTCAAATCAGTTATTAGGTTTGATTGACAGCCATTGTAGAATTATCATATACCTAGGCTCTGATAAAGGGCCACTATTCTTGTCCCACCTTCAGTGCAGATAATAAATATACTATGCACATACTAAGTTTCTGTTTCAGACCTTGCAAATTAAAAAAAGAAAAAGGGGTTTTCCGCTTTTTCAGTACTTATCGCAGATGAGGATCATTGTTGCTTCTGCAGAGAATTTAAGGCTGCTGATATTGCATGCCATAGACAATGCTGTCTTTTTACTTATAGTCTTGTGGTATTTTTGTATTTGTAGGTGATGTTAATTTCTTATAATTTTTTCCATCATTTTTGGGTCAGTTTCTTGAAAAATATGGAGACGTAAGCATGCTGGATATAAATGGAGCAGATGCAAGTAAAGTTGTTCTTGTCATTGGAATTATGACCCTGCATTCATTCGGAGAGGGCTCTGGTGTCGGAGTTTCCTTTGCTGGCTCAAAAGGTTTTACTCAAGGCCTTTTGGTAACTTTGGCTATCGCTGTGCATAACATACCGGAGGGATTGGCTGTGAGCATGGTCCTTGCTTCAAGGGGTGTTTCTCCACAGAATGCAATGCTATGGAATGTTATTACATCCTTACCGCAGGTATCTAGTCACATAATTCTGTTTGTTAGGCATTGAGCATATCTTCTGCATCGAATGTAATAGTTTATAGTTCTACCATAAAACTTTTAAGGTCAGGTTGAAGAAGAAAATGAAAAGAAGACATGGTGAAGTAGAAAAGTTAGTTAAAATTAAAGACCAGGTAATAATTTCAATGGGGGATTCATTATCAACAGACAGGGAGTGAAGAACCACTTGTTTTGCAGGGTTTTTGAAACATCTTACGAACTTTCAAGTCATGCTTATTGATATTACAATACTAAACTTTTGTCTTTTGTGAGTATATAGAATTTAGTTTCCTTAAATGGTTGTTGATTCCCTTATATATAATTATTGTCAAATCTTTTTTGGCAGCCAATTGTAGCAGTTCCTTCTTTTATATGTGCCGATGCATTTAATAAATTCCTGCCCTTTTGTACTGGTTTTGCTGCTGGATGTATGATCTGGATGGTCATTGCTGAGGTTCTTCCAGATGCTTTTAAGGTGACTACACTTCTTGCAGTTAAAATGCATGTCTGAATCATCAAGAATAAGGATTTGCTTCTACAATAATCCTTCAAGACCTTTTGTTCTGTTTTGCTTCATATCCTATCTAGATTCAACAACACTTTCATGGGAATTCTCCTATCTAGGTTAGTTCACAATATAAAGAACTTCCCAAGCTATGCTAATGCATAACTACTACTGCCATCTGCCTCAGTTTCTCTCTTCTACAAAGCCTGAAAGGCTATATAAAACAACTTTTATTTGAACAGCAAATTTAAAAGTGGAAGAGATTAGTCTTGTATGACCATGTTTAAATTTTTTTTTTTCAAGCTTTCTTCTCTGTTCTAGAGAAATGATGTACCCCTTCCCTCCCTCCCTTCATTTTTTTTTTTTTTTAAATAGGAAGCTTTGCCAACTCCAGTGGCAACAGCGGCTACACTTTCAGTAGCATTCATGGAAGCACTAAGCGCTCTGTTCCAGAACTTCAGTCACGACTACAAGTGAGTTAATTGAGCCATAGTTTGGCCTGATATTACATCATTGAATGTGCAAATGCAACTCCTCTAGGTTTCATTTGCCTATTCTTTATCCTGCATCTTGCTGGAATTATAACCTTTTTATAGATTAATGATGGTTTCAAATTCTGTTTCCACAATATTATGCCTTTTTTCCTTTCAGAGCATGCATTCCATTTAGTAGAACTCACTGATGGCATGGTCATAGCTTTCTGTGCATGCAAGTTGATTCAGACCGATTATACCTTATGTAGCTAGTGTTAGCCTTCATATATGGGCTTGTTTCTGAAATGTTGGCCTACACTTTGCTGCTTTATCGTGATTACTTTTCATCTGTTCTCATTAACTGAATTATTTTGCTTCAAATTTTCCAGTTCTGAAGATGCTTCTGGCTTCTTTGTTTCATTACTTTTTGGTCTTGGACCTTTACTGGGTGGCCTTGTTCTTGTTGCATTTGCTCTTGCTTTCCGCCTTCAGCATGCCCTTCTCATGGGTGCTGCATCTGGCATTGCCATCATCCTTGGTGCCTGGCGACCGCTGCAACTACTTTTGTCTTCAAAAATCGGATTCTTCCCACTTATGTTGCTACTAACTGTAGGTGCTGCATTTGTTCATGTCTCAAGCTCGACTCTTTTGAAGATTGTTTGCAACAAAAGAGCTTCTTCAAATAACCTACCGGCGGTAACAAGATTTCCGGTGAGTGTTCTCACGCTTCAGTCATTTTTAGCATGTGGAGCCGTGGCTTTTCATGCCCTGGCTGAGGGGCTTGCGTTAGGAGTGGCTGCGCCAAAAGCTTACGGACTTGGCCGGCACATGGTCCTTCCTGTCTCCCTTCATGGGCTTCCTCGTGGTGCAGCAGTGGCCAGCTGCGTCTTTGGAGCTACTGACAGTTGGCATGGCTCTCTTGCAGCAGCTGCTCTTATCGGCTTCGTAGGCCCAATATCTGCAATCGGAGCAATGTTGGCAGGAATTGACTACAGTGGTCTGGACCATGTGATGGTTTTGGCCTGTGGAGGATTGGTCCCTTGCTTTATTAGAATAGTTGAAAGAGCGTTAAGGTTGGATATGCGAAAAAGCTGCTGTGGGCTTGCAGTAGGAGTTGGTTTTGCTACTCTCTGTTTAACATGCACCAAGTTAGTTTGCTTGCACACACCTTACTGCAATTCTGCTCCAGAGGCTGTCAGATAAGCTGATTGTGCTTAAGCACCAATGCCCATGGCCATGGTGCTTTGACCGATGCTTGATTATGGCCTTTAATTTGCATTTATTTTTAGGGGTTGGTTTGTGGAACAGAATCTGGAAAGAGAAAGATATGAAGGAAAGGATTGAATAGGATTTACATTCAACTTGAACCGGTGAAGATGTGGTTCTTTATTTTAATTCAACGCTTAGCTTTAATCTTTCTATACAATTTTAACGTGGGGCTTCCCTTGTATTTTCATTTGGGGCCTTATCTCTAATTAAAGATTTTAAGAAGGTTTATATTGAAACAAACTACATGTCAGATCGAACATAGATTCTCGAAGTGGTGAATATAAAAGTTTCCCTTCAACACTTTACCTTTTCTTTCTTTCTTTCTTTCTTTATGTTTTTTAAGAAGGATACTTTTAAATTATCTTTTATAGGGTAAAGAAACCGTTCAAGCATGAGGAAAAAAAAAAAAAGGAGTTGAATGACCAAATCCGACTGCCCAGAGGGGTTATAACGACAAAGTCCAAAAACAAAAACAGAAAAAAAAAAAAAAAAAAAACTGTTTGCTGCTAATGCTAATCACCACCGTCAATTATTTCTTACTTGCAATTTTTACAGAGTTCAATATGGTTCATAGAAGAAACTTTCTACAAAGATCACTCATTGAGGTAAGCTTTGGAGCTTCGAAAATACCAAGTTGATAAAACGCAACAGAAAACACTATATTTGGGCTTATCTCAACTAACCCCGGAACTAATGCATCACTTCGGATGCATCTTGGATCTGATCACAAATATTATTACCACTAACCCAAGAAAGGCAGAGTAAATGCCTAGAACAGCTAAGGAAAAAAAAAAAAAAAACTGAAAATTACTTGGAAGTCGACTGATCGGTCTCCAAATCGTCACCACCATTTACCAACTTCTTCTCGGTAACAGATCCAACCTCCACCATTGTTGGCTTATCTTCAACACTCTGTGACCCTGTCATCCTTGCTAGTATTACAAATGACATTCCTCCAAGTACGTTATTTAAGCATCTCAGAACCACCACTGATGACTTAAATACCAAGGGAGGAAGTCCCTTGGCCAGCAGAAACTCGATCCCGTTCAAGGCTTGGTACCTCAAATTGCTGCTAACACCCATGTGAGTAGCCCAGGTGAGGGCATTCAATAAGGTAGGAGGAGGTTTGTTGGGTGTTTCAAAAGTGGGATCCATTTTCTTCCTCATCTTGATCAATCCATTTGAGATTGCGGTTCCAACAAAGCCTGCAGCAAATCCAACAGCAGCAAACAGAGCCCCTTTGTACACAAATGTCCCAAAACGGTTCATTAAGGTATAAGCACCAGATTCAAACATATGACTTTGTGGACAATTTGCGAAGATAGCAGGGAGACTTGAAGAAGAAGAAGCTGAGGCCGTTAGTGCTAGGAGATACATAAGAGTGAAATTTAAAATGGAACCGACAATAAGAGTAGAGAAAACGAAGTCAAGCTCATTAAGACCAAAATTAGGACGTGAAGCCATGTCTCCCAGAACACAAGCACTGACTCCCACCAACTCTTCCATTAAAACCTTGAATGGGAACTGGGGATCTGCTGCAACCCTGTCTCTCCATCCGCTTAGGAAGAGACGCAGAATGCCAAAACCCTGCCATGAATCATCGTTGGAGTTGGAGTTGGAATCGGCATCCCCTTTGCCACCTCCCCCACCTCCACCGCTACGACCAACCCCATTATTTCCATCGTCTTCTCCAGCGAATGAAAGGTGAAGTTTGGAAATGGAGATCTTATAGGGATGAAAGCGGATTGGTTGGTTTTGAAGGAACGAAACAACATCATCTGGTGATCGTAATTTGAGACGGCGCGTATCACTGGCGTTAGGGAATTGCGTCGTCAGCATGGAGAAATGATACCGAGCCATCGCCGCCATCAGAACGATTGGACAGATATGGTGGAATTAGATTCCTCAAACTCAACTCCACAAACAGTTAATCAAAACCTGCAAAGATTCTTGCATTTTAGAAAATGTTATGATTTATCAATACAACTAAAATAAATAAAAAACAAAAGAAAGATATCCACAAACCAAAACCTTCGATGGTTGAAAAGAGCAAACAAGAAAATATGGATTAGAGGATATTAGAATTTGATTATGCAAAAAAAAAAAACAAAACAGGGTGTATACGAGAAAGGGGCTTGGGAAGGAAGAGAGGGAAGCTAATGGCTCGATGACCGGTGGGTGAATGAGTGTGAGAGAAATAAGGTTATATACAATTTGATCTTAAATTGAAGCAGCCTTTCTCAGATCCGACCTTAGCTCAGTTGGTAGAGCGGAGGACTGTAGTAGGAGAAGTTCCTGTCCGAAATCCTTAGGTGTCTGGTTCGAATCCGGCAGGTCGGAAGGTTTTTTTCTCCCTCCCTCCCCTCTTTTGTTCTCGGTTCTCGTTGGTGCTTTTCACCCTCTACGACCTAATCAATTCGTTCATTCTTTTATTCTTGCGATACTAATAAATGTCAATTTAATTGGATCCCACAATTCAATACCACTTTGGTTCAGTTTTTTTCTATACTGGTATCCATTTACTTCGATCATCGTTATTTCAAAAATTTAAAAGAACCAAAAAAAAAACAAAAAAACAAAAAACCAAAACGGAACAAAATAGAACGTAACTGCTAATAGTACTACTGCTTGTCATATAGTAAAGAAAAGAAACAATAAATGTTAAAAGTTGAAATCCAATTGTGTGGACAGTTGGGTGATCGGCATCTCATGTCCTGTCTTCCAAAAGACATATGACATTAAGTTTGTTTCACGTGTAAAGAATCCCCAGTCCTGTCCTATCCTGAAGAGATTGAGATGTAGAACAAAAAGGAGAAGAAGGAGATCCATCTGCTTCAGATGACCCAAAAAAAAAAGATTATCATAGACCCAACTTACATTTCCATGCTTTTCATATAAACTACAAAAGAACAAACATGACATTCTTGCACCACGCCTAATGCATCGCTTGGAACACAATTATATATATATATATATAAAATATTATATTACACTGCACACTCCTTCTCAGTTACTAATACAAGAATGAATCCAATGAATGTATCCAGTTCACAGTAAACTGACCTCACCAAACCTAAACTCTGCCAGACACCCAGCGGCAGCTACTAACATAATTCCCCTTTTTTGTTTTTTTGTTTTTCTTTTTGTTCCAAACACAAAAAACAATATGACAATGAAATGCCCACCCAGCCCAGCAATTAACTGTTAGCCTAATCATAATTCAAGTTGGGCTCAGCTCAACTGATATGGCATCAAAAAGAAGGTATACTTGGCTCTCGAATTCTGGAACGGAGCACAGCGGTGCAGAAACATCTCATCAGATGATTTAAGCCAAGGTTAAAACTCTCAGGCTCAGCGTCCTGTTTTGGGACGTTTCATTCCACTGGAATTAAATGGAGAAACACTCCCGCTTGGACCAGGACTCTCCTCTCTCAAGTTTGAATTTAGCATTGTCAGCTCCCGCAACTGCTGCCTCTTTATAAAATCTTGCGACTCATCCTACATACATACATACATACATACCAAAGTATGAAGTTTAGAAGCAAAAAGGAAAGAAGAATGTAATCATGAGGATGCCCAAGATTGTGGTTTGATAAATATCTGCCTAACAAACTTTTTACAAGAGAAGAACAAGATTGCTGCAATACATACCACAGGTTTCAGTAATTCCTCTACGATTTCCTGTGCCTGTCTAAGCCTTATATCAACAATATTAGCAGGTAAATCAGCCTCAATTAAGATGTGGAGTGGATCATTCAGGTGCTCATACCCAGGCCTGCCTCTCAGCTTCTCTTCCTTCAGATGGGTAAAAAAAGAAAAAGGGAAAATTATTATCCAAAGCTACTCAATTTTTATGTCACAAGAAACAGATAAAGAAACAAAAGGTTGGGTTTGGGGGGCTTCAGATGCACATTGCATCTGATCTCTTCCTTCCAATTGCTGCTGAATCACAACTGAGATGTAACAGACATTAGTGGTATCAGAACTTTACAGCAGCAAGAGTCTTTTTCTAGTTTTACCTTGTCTGGATCCTTTATTGATCCTTTGCCTCTGATGTATACACGGCAGCCAGTAGTAGCTTCTACCCGCTTTAATGAATTGCCTCTGGGGCCTAGAAGTCGTCCAACAAAATTGAACTAACAATAAAAAGAAAAGCAGAGTCTCTATATCAATACCCATAGAAACTTATGTCTCATTCAATTGAAATATGATAATCAAATTAATGAACAAAGTTTAATCTAATGCACTGGCATTTTTCATATAAAGCTTACATTGGGATATTTATCAACAGGAATTTCAAGACGCAAAATCCTCTTCACAGTGTATGAACTAGGGCTTGCTGTTGCACCTTGCCAGTCCATTTTCATCCCAGGAGGTCCACTTAGTCTCTGTCAAAATACAAAAAAGCAACAGTAGCACAAAAGTCAGAAGGCTCAATCTGTTTAACAGGAAGTGAGCACATGAATTGAAAACAAGTTTTAGCTAAAAACGCTTGTGCTCACTAACTCACTCGACTTTCCAAGAGAATATTTTCCCAATCCTTCATTAGAAAACATGTACTAAAATTTGATAACAATCAATTTAGAATGTTAACCAATTGAAATAAGAAATGATAATAAAAAGAAGGAAAACAAAGTTGAATACATCTTAGCAACCAAAAATGAACCGATAGATAGCCAATATATTGAATAAAGCCTTCTGCACTTCAAGCACATTAAGAAAATACAATGTAGCAACCATAGCATTTTGGACGGGAATATTTGGTTCCCATCTGTTTCACTTAAAAGGATACATTGTTAAGTAAACTATCGGAGACTAAATAATCTGTGTTTTAAAGTAGCAACTAGATGTGAACGGGATTAATAAGAATTCAGATATTCACCATTTGGCAAGAATACTTTCATTTACTGACAATTTGGCTATTCTCCTTATTCTTATTTATTTAATTTAACTTAACAACCAGAACCAAAAGCCCTAGTTTTAGAGCAGAAATTTGCATTAACATATATGACTTTGCAAACACCAATACATATTGTAATGGCTCACTTCTAGATGAAGTGAGCATATAATGTGTGCTCTGGCAATTTAAATGATAAATATTGCAACAAGTAGAAAAGAAAGTAGCAGGAAACTATATCATAATCCCTTTGACATGGTCTGCAATTTGAAGCGGAAATGATAGTGCAAGAACTGATTTTAAGCTCATTTGTCAAGCAGAAACTAGTTCAAGCTTTATTGTTTATTTGTGATCTTTATGGTGCCAAAGGACATAAAGACTTCAGTATGTTAACTTCTCCCTTCCAATGTTTTAGATACCCAAATTATAATGGTGTTTACCAGAAACAATCTTAAAGCGCATTCAAAGAATTAGAAGCATAAACATCTTGTCCCTTAGTTTATCCAAATTGTGAACTTCTAGGCGGGCATGACACAAATGCTGTGCATATAAAGGAAAAACACTCAATTAACTGAACAAGAAAACATGTGAATGATATGCGTGTGTTTGTATATATTTTCAAAATAAGGATGCCAATATGAAATTTGAAAAATTATACCTCTTGAGGAAGACTATTCCAGCAGCTTAATCCTGTCCCAGAAACATTTGACATAAGGTTTGAAGACGCCATGGGACTGGGGCTTCTATGCCTCATCCTGTCAAAGTCACCAAATCCTTGGTTGGACATCATTCCAGACACCCGAAATATCTCTGCATATGAAGACCATTATGTATGAGAAACAGATAAAGTTATAAAAACATATGAATGCATGAAAGTAATATAGCACACAAAATCAAATAAG
>JBBYHO010000010.1:20251073-20276821 GCA_038382025.1 Adansonia gregorii
ATTATTATTATTATTATTATTATTATTATTATTATTATTATGGTTGAGAAGTATTTTGGTTTTGAGAAGTGAAGCTGTACCCGTCCATGTCTGGGGCGCTTCTAATCTGTGGAGAAGCAGTTCTAGCAGGGGAGAAGTTGTGGTCGTACAAACCTGACATATCTTGGTCTTTTGTGGATTCAACTAGAAGAGTCTTCAAGTTCAAGGGGCGTTGTAATATCAGGAAAAGAAATAAAAAACAGTAGAAGAGAAAAGAGAAAACAATAAACGTGGTTATAGGAGGAAAGTAGGAAAAGGAGATATACTTACTTACCGCTGCTGAGTGGCCAGAGGAGAGTGGTGATAGCTGAAGGAAAGAACGGGTGGGCTGCGTGCGGCTGAGGGAGAAATGAGGGTGGGTGGATGAATGCGAAGCGAAGCCCCCTGTAGCATCAAAGGACAGGTGTGGTCCATGCCGAAAGTCAGATTAGCATTGAGAAGAGAGAGGAGACCCCACACAACAGAAGCAAGAGCCAAGAGGGCAGTAGCGAGTGATATTAATGATGTTGCCTGCCTGCCAGACTGCCAGTGCCAACGCCGCCTTAGCTGGAATGTGAGAGTTGCCTGCCTGTCGGTACTGCATAACGCTCCTCCACTTGAAAACAAAATTTCCTTTTATACCTTGTTGTCTACTTTTAACATTTTCGTTTACCATGTTCTCAACCTTTTTTATTTTATTTTTTTTCTTTCCTCCGCTTAGTTTGTCGCCTATTTGTTTGGATATATTCTAATGTTATCCGAAGTTAAAATGAAGAAAAGATGATGATAAGAAAAATAATGGTTGTGGTTGTAGGAGATTAACTAGTTTTGGAGTAGTGTCTGTCATATGTGAATAAATATTTCAATTAAATTGAATTTTTGAAGTGATGATCGATTATTGTTGTGTTGGGGGGTTTGAGGCTTCTCCAACTGATTTACCATTGGCTAGCGATTGTTCGTCTTCTTCTTTCATTTTCTAACGTTCAACTTGCATTGCCATTACCCTTATCGTTGCATGCATTACTATTCCATCACACTGTTTACATTGCATACCTAGCTTTTGCATACATTATACATATAATCTCTCTGCTTGCTGTCAGGTCGCACACAAAATACTTCATGTCCTAAAAACTTTATATACTCTCCATTCCTATCGGCATACACATACATATAGACATATAATCATTTACTAAAAGAAGAAAAAAAAAAAAGAAAAGAAATCTTCTACTTTTTACTTGAAAACTGTCGTATGAAGCCAAGACAAGAACTGAAGATTTATGAAAGGAAAAGAGTGAAAGCGATGGAAGAAAGAACGGCATGAAATATATGGTTGGAAGCAGCTGTTCTCCCCTTGGAATCATAGCTGGAATGCTTTGCATTATGGCCAATGCTCTTCTCAGTATTACATCCACAAAGCTTATCATGGCTGCCTTTCTCTTTACCTCTTTTTCTATTTTTTAATATATATATATATATTTAAATTTTTGATTTCTTCCATGTGACCTTTTAATTTTGCCTACTTCTGTATGACAATCGGTGAAGAGGGCTAATGAATTTGAAAATGAGTTGAATTTTTTGAATTTTATTATAAGAGGTGGAGAAGGGTTATGTCATTTTGGGGAGAAGGATTTCCTAATCTTGAAGTAGTTTGATCAGTGTCTTAAATACATATAGTAAATACTTTGTCGCATAAACTGGCAAATATCATATGGAGATAAGGTTGGTTTCTCTTTCCCATGGGCCCAACATCTGATCATATGAGCCTTGTCCTGCTCCCTGGACACCTTTTTTTAGGTTAATAGATATTATTATGTTCAAAGTACAATTTTTCTTTTCCGAACGCAGATTAATCACATTTAATGATAAGTAGATTCCACATGCCAACTTACATTATGATTTCCGATGGTATATATATTTGTCATTTGTGGTCTCCAGATGCCTGCTTACATTTTAGTTGAAAAAATCAAAACATCCATCCAGCCTTCCCTAAAAATTATTTTTGTTATTATAATTATTTAAAACAAGAAGGAACACTAAGATTTGAATATAAATATCAGAGCATAGAGATTCCAATCAATCAAGAAACTCTGAATAATCTGATATTTATGCACAAATTTTAAGGGGCAAATAAAAAGCCACAAAGAAATGAGAATAAACGATTAAGAAGAAGGTAGACGATACATTTCAAAATGCCAAAGGGGGGCAAAGGAGCTGCGGAAAACAGGTGCTCTGGATTATTAAAATCCTGATATAATGATTCTCAAAATATAGTTGAATGAAACGAATATGTAGAGGACATGAATATTTCATGCTTAAAGTTTCACCCACAAGACTCGAGTAAGAAAAATTTAAAAATGTAAAGCTCATACGTAATGTGACCCTTAAAAATCTAGGGTAGAAGATGTCCCAGAGCAAGAATCAATGTGCATATGATCAACGGAAAAGTGTTACCTTCCTGCATTTGAAATGAGGAACGCATCAGAATAAATGGCATTTTCAGAACTTATTCTGGTGCTAATGAAACTCATGATCATCATTCTCACAATAGAACCATCCAAAGTTTTTCTAATAATTAAAAAAAAAATGAGAGAAAATTTAGCTAGCAACAGTTGCTTGTTTCTTCCCTTTCTTGCTTCCGCTAGCTGCCCCCCCTCCTTTTATCATTCTAGAGAGTATATCTGCTTGCCTTGTGTTCCCCTCCTGGTTAAGGCTCTTGATTAAATCCTCAAGGCTACTCCAGTTAGTAACCCCTCCTTTCTCCATTATTTTACACAAGATTGAATATGCAGTGAGAGTCTTTCCAGCAGTTAAGAGAGCATCCAACACCTTCTCATAACTTGAAACGTCTATGCTACAGTCTCTCTCTAAACCAAAATTTAACAACTTTAGAGCAGCAATAGTCTTCCCTTTCTCAGAAAGAATAGATAGCAGGCTATCTAAATTAATTGCACACCCATTTTGCATCAGTAGTTCAATTCGTCCAAGGGCTTCCTCAACATGACCTCTCATGAGGAGAGCTTCCAAGATCTTAACAACCAAGTCCATATGCTCCTTCACTCCCTTCTCCACCATGCTCTTCATAACTCTGCTTGCAGTCTGAATCCTTCCATCTTCAAACAAACTCTCCATCACTGACTTGAATATGCCAGATTCAGGAAGATGCCCATCCTCGATCATACTGTCCAACGCTGTTTTAGCATCAGCAGGCTCACCTTTCCTTAGGTAGCTTTCAATAAGCAACATGTAAGCATCAGCATCTTTGGGCACCCCTCTCCTACCCATGATCTTTAGAATCTCAAAAGCAAAACCAGGGTTACCTTCTTTTGCATGCCCACGGATCAAATTATTAAACGCAATAGGATCCAGAACACCCTTCTTCATCAATTGCCGGAAAAAGACTTCTGCTTTTCCTGTCTGACCATGGTGGCATAGATACTGAATCATCGGATTATAAGCATTAGCTTCCATTTCTAAAGAATTTTCCGGCCTCAAGACAATTTCCTTCTCAACAAGCTTATCAAGCAACTTGATTGCCCGATCAAACTCATTAGCTTTGCAAAAGTTCTCAATCAAGACACCATAGTGACCAGCCTCTGTCGGAACACTCAATCGAATCATTGCCTTGAGCACATCAGCAGCTGCATTCAGATCGCCAGACTTGCACTGACTAGTTAACAGCTTGATGAAAATCGAATTATCCTTAGGTGCAATATACCTCTCCACCATCTCCTTCAAAACAGTCTTAGCCTCATTCACTTTGCCAGCGTCACACAGCCCTGGCAATAAAGTTGAATATGTTGTTGCATTAGGCTTAATATCAACGGAGTTCATCTCTTCAAACAATCTCAATCCAGCGTCAACTTGCTCCACTGCAACATACCCCTTTATCATGGTGGTGTAACTGATTACGGTGGGCGCTAAATTCTTTGCCTTCATCTCTACAAACAACTTCTCTGCCTCCTCCATTCTCTTGAACCGAGAACATCCGTTAATCATTGTATTATAAGTCACGACATCGGGTGAAATGCCCCTAGTCTTCATATCTTCATAAAACCGATTAGCAGTGTCAAGTCTCAGTGACAGAAAGAAGCCCCAAAGCATGATGTTATAGGTATGACGAGTAGGCTCTATTCCTTCACTCAACATCTTATTAAAATACCTTTTGGCCATCATATATCGACCACGTCGAAGTATAACCTTAAAGAAAGTATCATAAGACTTGATGGTCCTGTCTACACCCAACTCTTTCATTTTGTCGAAAATTTTGACAGCCTCTTGAACTATACCAGCTTTCCCATAACTATCAATCAAAACAACAAAGAAATCCTCATCCCATTCAACGCCTTTTTTGGGCATATCTAGAAGTATGCATCTGGCATGATTGAGCTTGGAAGCTCGACCTAAAATCTGAATGATCTTCATGTGGGCTTCACGGTCATGGTGTATCAGTCCAGCCCGCTCCACCCACCGGAAGAACTGGAGGGCATGCTCGGAGTTCTTAGCACGATGGAGAACATTATAAACTAATGAATGGTCGAACTCGGGGACTAAAGCACGGATGGAGTTCTGTAAGCGGGTCGTCCAAGCCCGGTTCTCCATCATTCTACAAATAATATCCTCTATTTTTTCAGGGTTTCCAGTCTTACCTCGCGCGGATCTGTGGTTGTGGGCCAGTTTTTCTTCTTGCTGAGGTGATGCATCGTTCAACTCTTGGGATGCGCCGTTTGGATCTTGGGTTGTTGTGAAGAAATGAAAAGGGATTGAGACTCTGGGATAAATCCTAGGCTTCAGCTTCAAATGGTATGGCTTAGAAACAGAGAGGAAAGCCATTGAAATTTGACGAGGAGAAGATCCAATTCCAAACCCAGGACGCAGGAAAGAAGAGCAGAGAGGCAAGTAGAGAAATGTTGTTAGGGTTTAAGGGAGGGACTGCGGGAGGCGTTGTGACTGACTTGGGAGCTTTGTGTTAGGCTCATAACTGTGGATCTCATCAGGCCCAAACAAACATATTGGATGTGGATTACGTATTCGGACATAAAGTGATGTGACATTGGCATGGCATTAAGCGTGTAGGATAATGGGCAAATCCAAACAGGGAAATTCAGTCACGTTTCTCCTCAGCCTTCCTTGTTGGATAGTTGGTTTTTGCTCGTCAATTTAAATCTATAAATAAATTTTGCATAATAGTCATCGATTGACCAAGTTGTAGTATGATTTTATTTATAGATGTGAATTTATTATTTGTTTCATTCCATAGTTATAATATATATATATATTTACAGATGTGAAATCAATTAGAAATTACATAATTATTCTGACTAACTAGTCAGATGATATTGATTTATTGGTGAACGCCAGTTGAGAAACGGGAGTCAAACAAATCAAGCCCAGCCCACTGCACCAGGTCGGACTGACATTTCCAACCTGCTTATAGCAATTAGCAAGCCGGGCAATGCTATTGCTATTGCTATTGCTGTATCCTTCCCCTAGTAAGATTTCAAAATTGAACGCATGCCTTGACTTGTAGAACCGAATGGAATGGAGGAGACTTCGGAAATTGTCTACAAAAGCCTGAACATTGATCAAACGTCGAACGCGCCTTACCCCTTATAAAATAGCACCATTATATTACTGGAGAATCTTAGTATAGCATTATTATCCATCCACTGCCATGGCCATTTAGTTTTCCATTGTCAATACCGTTAAATATTAATACACACACACCCATTTCCATTCCATTGGGAAGCTGTCTGGGTTTGCTGCCAATTCCATCAAAAAAGCTGTTTGGGAAGCCTCAGGGAATGGAACTTCTCATTCTCAATGCCAAGGCAGCCTCAATCGAAAGGCGTCATCATCCTCGTCAATTCGTTTACGCTGCCCCAGCCTCAACTCCCTCCGTCTACAACGCATATTTGATATCTTTGACAAGAATGGCGATAGCACGATCACCGTGCAAGAGATTAATGTGGCTCTTACTCGTCTAGGCCTTGAGACAGACCTCTCTCACCTAGAGTCAACCATCGAATTATTCATAATGCCCCGTAACATTGGCCTCTCCTACGACGATTTTGTGGCTTTGCATCAGTCAGTGGACGAAAATTTCTTTGGATTGGAGTTGGGGTTAGAGGAGAGAGGAAGGGACAGTTGAAAGAGAAGAGGCTCAATCGAAGATGTCGCAGGAGGGATCAGATTTGAGCGAGGCTTTTAAAGTGTTCGACTAGGACGAGGACGAGGATGGATTCATTTCTGCCCAGGACTTGCAGAGGGTGTTGGTGAAACTGGGATTGCCAGAAGGGAGAGAGATTGATAGAGTTCAACAAATGATCTTTTGCTTTGACCAAAATCATGATGGCCGTGTCGATTTCTTTGAGTTCAAGCACATGCTGCAGAGCGTTGTCGCGCCAGCTCCTCGTCATCCGATCTTAATTTCTTTCATTCTTTTTGCAATTTTGCTCTGAATTAATTTTTATTTAGCAACATTTCATGCTGGTTTAGCCTTCATCTTTCCTTATTAAGAACGCCAACCCCCTTTGTATTTTTATGTTCACCTCTTTAACCATTGAACATACAATCAGTTATGTAGTGACATTGACATACTGTCACCCCGGGCCTTGTATTTTCTGAGATTCCAAGGTCAAGTGTTTGATTTATTATTATTATTATTATTATTAGTACAACTGAGTGTTCTGACATTTAGGTGCATTTAATTGGCCGGATAACTTTGTTAACCTATAGTTTAATTAGTTAATAATGGATTTGAGTGGCGGAGCTATGGAATCGTTTGGGTGTTTATTGCTTTGTTTTGCAATGCTTTAACATATGGGCCATAAAAGACACCCATTGGGCTTCATAAAGACTTAAAGACTGCATATTGGGCCGAATGACGGGTGTGTGTTTAAAATACTTTTAATAATAATTATGGTTTTTTGTTTATAAATAAAATTAAAATAAAATTACGTATTAAGCTGCAAATTTTTATTTTTAACATTAGCTATCAGATGTTGTGATTTTCTATTGGGGTTTATAAAGAGTGAGTTAATCATGATTTTATTTATCTAATCTTCTATAAGTAAAATAAAATTATCCCTGTGAGGGTTAGTAAGTTGGCTCAAAAAAATAAGCCTGATTTATATCAAGGATTAAATTCAAAATCTTCATTGCCCTCTTAATGACTTCATCCTTCCTTATGAATATTAGTACCTTATCTCATGCTCCTAAAGTTGTATTCTTTTTCTTTAAAAAAAAAAAAAATCGTCCAAAGGAAGGCAATAGACCTAAGAGGATTGGAGAAAGGGGCTGCATAAGTGCTAAGAATTTAACTAAATTTATAACTAATATCTTGCCCTTAATATGTGAATTCTGACCTTTGACTAGGTGAAAGACTTTGTGTATATCCTTATTTTTATTATGAATAATAAGCAATAAGGGGATTCACTTGTTTTTAGATCTAAAAGAAAAAAAAAACACCTATGCTTAAAGGAAAACAAATGGGATTCGCTTGCTTTTGTTAAAAGCAAATATGGGATTAGCATGTAACATGATAATGAGAAGTTCAAGAATTACCAAGATATTTATTCTAAACAATATCTTTTATCTTATTAAAATAGAAAAGAACATCGATATTTAAAATTAATTACAACGTTTAAAATGACAAATCAAAACTTTATCCTATAAAGTAATTTTAACTTCACGACAAGTTCTCCAAAACATGAATTTCCATTTATACTTTCTAGGAAGGATCCTGGATTTAGGGTGGACATCCTATCTGTCGGCCCAGCTTCATAGACGCTTTCCTCTACGATTTTTTTTTTCTTACGGATCTAGCTAAATGAGAACATTAACTATTGATTAGATATGTTTTTACTTGATATTATATTTAAGCATGGAAATTAGGTAATTAATACTCCAATATTTTTCAAGTTCATTAGGGACAAAAATGTAAGGAGTGGTAGTGGAATGAATAGTGGTACGGATGGGCAGATGGATGAGGATAGGTGAAAGCTAGCTTTGGTCGTTGCTACTAATTAATTTGCTGGAAAAATAAAGAGGAAACTTCGTTGTTGTCCCTTCTCATCCAAAATTTTTGTTTTTGATGCTGCTCAGTACGTATCTAACTGCCTGGTTTGGTTAGGTTTGCTTTGCTTTGGTAAGTTCAACTTTGGGGGGCTTTGATTTTTTATTTGATTATATCTATAAAACATCAACAATCAATGTGTTCTGAAATTTGGAGGAGCGCCAGCGCTTCCGCCTGCGCTTCCCATTAATTATTCAATTATTGTTTTGAAATATATAACATGGCAACCGCAATGGCAGGCAGAGGCAGGGAACATGTGTAATGTGGTTCATATAGTTTGAGATGCATTGCATTGTATGCGTGCATAACTTTAGGATTGATCAAAACAACACCCCATATGAAAAGGCCATAGAAGGTTAATTACAACCTTAAATATTTGTATATATGGCAAATTTATCACTAATGATATATAAATTCTTCCTTTTTATTTTGTTTATTTGTTAAAAAACTAATAATACTACTACAACTATTGAGGAGAAAACGAAACAAAAAATCATTAAAAAAAAAGGAAGTTAAGGAGAAAATTCAAGATGTTGTAAGAGGACGCAACAAGATCGATCCAATAATGGAAAAGTTACACTGGCAGACAGATACAGATTCGGAAATTTCCTCTAGTACGGATGGTAAAGTAAAATAAGATAAAGAAAATTCATCTACAAGTATATATATATATATATATGTATATGCATATAGTGGAGGGGCAATTTTGATAACTTCAACAATAAACCTATATCTATATAAATAGAAATCCAACAACCAGAACATGAGACTGTGCAAGGAAGGGAGGGAGGGAGAGTTAAACTGGAGGTGAAGCCGAAACCCAAACCCAAACCCAAACTAATGCCATCAGAAAAAAAATAACAATAATAATCATCAGCTATTTGTTCCATTTGCAAGTTTTAAAGTCGAGGAGAATTGGAATAGGATACCAGGATTTGGAGGCTGAATTATTCTAATTCTTATGAATTGGATTACATTCATTGGATATCGGCTTCTGAACGGCGTCGCAACTTAACGTTGCAACTTAGCACACATATACTACCATATATTGCCCATATTGTTAACAAGGAGTAAAGAGAAACACACATGGAAAGGGTTCTGTGGTCACTAATGGAGTTTCCAGCAGCGGGAAGACAGTCTTTGTTAGGGAGTATAAAGATAGCAATTTTGCCAGTAGCAAAAGTATTCACGGTTTGTTTCCTGGGCTTCCTAATGGCTTCCAAGTATGTTAATGTCTTACCTGCACACGGCAGAAAGCTTTTAAATGGGGTAATCTCTCTTTCAACTGCTTCTTTTCTTTTCTTTTTTCTCTTCTGTTGATTTATTTTTAAGTTACTCCGTCTGTCTCAAACCAATACCTTGAGTTGGCAAATACTTACTGACTCAACATTCCATCAATTACGTTGCAGTTAGTGTTTTCACTTTTGCTCCCGTGTTTTATCTTTTCTCATCTCGGACAAGCTATTACTATACAAAAGTTGCTTCAGTGGTATGATTATGAATCAGCTTTCTTCTTACTCGCATCTCTGTATCATCAAAAGTCAATGCTATATATATATATATATATATATATATACACACACACATCTATGTATATCTTAACCTACTGTTTCTATCAATTCGTGTTGCAGGTGGTTCATTCCTGTGAATGTCGTTCTGGGCGCAATATCAGGCTCACTAATAGGTTATGTTGTTGTAACCCTAGTCAAACCTCCATACCCCTACTTCAAGTTCTCAATTATACAAATTGCAATTGGTAAGCCTCTACATCATGTACAAAAATATGCATTGTCTTAGCACACTAAAGATGATTTCAGCATTATATTATTGGCGTTCTAATTCACAGTTGATGGTGCCACTCCCAATAAATCATTTATGATCTTTCTTTCTTTTCTTTTCGGTTGTAAATTTGTATGAAATTGGAGTTTGATTGCAGGAAACATTGGGAACGTACCACTTGTTCTGATTGCAGCTTTATGTAGAGACACATCCAATCCTTTTGGCGACAGTGATACATGTAGCACGCAGGGAACTGCATATATTTCATTTGGACAGTGGGTATGTATGTATGTGTGTATGTATGTTTACTTTAACCAATTTAAGTTAAGAGAGGTGGGGAAGAAATGGAGCGAGAAGCTAAAACAGTGACTGATGGCATGTAAAGGGGCAAAATCCGGTAGACATGGACTACCCCGCCCCAATTCCCCCGCTTACCTTTTCCTTTTTCTCCCTTAAAATGAACAAAAGGAACAAAACGATAGGAAATCTAAAATATAAATAACATTTTCTTTTTCCTTTTGTTTTTTCTTTAAACGCCAATTCAACTGTGCATCTTCTTTTGCTTTCATTGAAGAAACTTGGTAGCTTTAATTTCTTTATCTTATTAGTTAAGTAATAGACATTCTTTGAGCGAGTTTTCACCTAGAATTTATGCTAGGTTGGTGCAATCATTCTGTACACATACGTATTTCATATGTTTGCTCCTCCCCCGGAAGTTGAGGATGGGAATCTTCCCCTTAAGATCCCTCAGAAGGACGCCAGTCCTGAGAATATTGTTCCATTGCTGGTGCAAGAGGCTTCACCAACGGATTTGGACAATTTAAAGAAACGAAAAGTGAGGATCATGTTTATATATTTGAATTTGTTTGGTTTTAATTACCCTTTGCTTCCAATAACCCTTTCCTGATTGAGTATCTGTGATTTTGGTGCAGATTAAACGTTTCCTAGTTTTTGTTTATGACAAGCTAAAGCTTAGCAAGCAAATTTTTCAACCCCCTATTATTGCATCTGTAAGTTTCAAACTTTTTGTTGGTTTCTCTTTCATGAATTCATCACTGGTTTTGTAGTGGCAACTGCTAGTCACTGCCAAACCTCAAATTTTATATTTGGTAATGCAATGTGAGTAACAATTGCACATTTCACACTATATAATTTCAAAACCGGAAGTTATAATGAGAAATGGTAGAAGTTGGTGTTTGAAGTTTCAGTGTTTCATTATTTTTTCCACATCCATTTTGGTGAACCATGTAACATTATTGCGGTCTCGTTTTTTTTGGCATGCCTATAAATTGGCAATTGTATACTTAATGCAGATTCTAGCCATGGTTATCGGTACAGTACCGGTTCTAAAAAGATTAGTATTTACAAGTGATGCTCCACTTTATTTCCTCACTGACAGCTGCAATATTCTTGGGTATGCTTTGCTTAGTCTTCATGAAAATAAGTTGCTTCTTATTCTTCAGTTAAAGTAGGTAGGAGTATGTTAGTTATTTTTTATTAATGCCGGTGTCTAGTTGGAATTTGGTTTTATGATGATGAGTTAATGATGTTTCATGTTAACAGGGAAGCCGTGATACCATGCATCTTGTTGGCATTAGGAGGCAACATTGTTGATGGTAAGTTAGTTACAAATCTTTGTGGCCATTGCTTCATTATATACAGGGAAGCCGTGAGTCCAAGTGTCAGCTAATTTCCACATGGTTTTAAGGAAAGGAAGCGATTTGTTTTATTTTTGATATTTCATTATTCTCACTCCATGATTTGCAAAGAATTTTCATGAATTATGGCCTACCTTTGCAGGACCAGGCGCAGGAAGTTCAAAAATTGGTCTCCGAACACTTGTTGCTATTATATTTGGGCGCTTAATCTTGGTGCCACCGGCAGGACTTGGCATTGTAATGCTGGCTGATAAGCTTGGTTTCCTTCCTGCTGGTGATAAAATGTTTCGATTTGTCCTACTCCTTCAACATTCAATGCCAACATCTGTCCTTTCTAGTAAAAACTCATTTCTCAGTCTCTGAACATGATATTGAAAAATTAAGGAAAAAAATGTGGACATTCAAATCTGTGCATATGTATTAAAGGGAATTGTGGTGATTTACTTTTTTCCCTCGTCTGTCTGTGTTGCATTGCACTTGCAGGTGCTGTTGCTAATTTAAGAGGTTATGGAAAGGAGGCAGCTGCTGTGCTGTTCTGGGTTCATATTTTTGCAGTTTTCTCAATGGCAGGATGGATTGTTCTCTATCTCAACATACTCTTCTAAAACTGTACCAAGCCCAACACTGCGTTAGAACTAGCAGTCTTCAGTCTCTCCTTTCGGTATTTAATATAAGCCTGAGTGAGTAGTAGATTAGTTGGAATCTTCAAATTGTTTGAAAGGCGAAGGTAACAACTTATGGGATTTCTGAACTCTGCAACGATGAACAGATGCATTCCTGCGCCCGACAGAAATAGCTGTGGATTGGAAAATTGTTTCGCAATTCTACTTCTTTTTTTTTTTTTTCTCTTGATATCATTTGTCATTGTTACGTCTTTGTGTTCATGCACTTCGTACCCTCTCACCTTCTAAATGGGGATGGACTTGAATTTAGTTTGTTATTAAGCTTTAGAAATTTTGAAGTAATCAAATTCCATGGTCTCCAATCCAATAAGTGGTTCCTGACTGAAATCCAGTGCCGAAATCTAAATCTGGAAATTAAATAAATCGTTAGGTGGTGTTTATTTTATCGTGGGATATATAGTGTCTCACTCACCGGCTCATTCATTATGCCAATGTGGAGGGTGAAGGAAGCATCTTCTTTCTCTCTCTTTCTTTTTCTTTTCGCAGGAGAGGCCAGCGAAAACAGTTTATTTCATGCATTAGAAATAGAATGATCTTGTTATAATGAAATCTTGAAACCCGGGGGGCGCGGGGGAGAACGATGATGAAGAAAAAAAAAATTAAATTAAATGAAAACCAAGGCTTTGTTTTCCCTTCCACTTCTGAGGGTAAAGATGCAAATTTATTCGTCTTAAGAAATTAAAGGAAAGTTCGAAGGAAAAATGACTTCCCTTTCACCTCCGTTCCTTAATCTTACCCTCCTTATCCTATCAATTACAGCGAAGGAAGCAGGATTTTATTGAGGGCCAGAGGCTGGGTTAGAATTTAGATGGGAGCTTCAGATTCAAGTAAGTTAAGTTCGGTCTAGAAATTGCTTGGTTTTGTACTATTACGCTTTGTTAACTAAAGCCTGAACTGCCTGCCTGCACCTCCTGCACGCACGGTGTGGTTCTTCCTTTCAACACCAGCCCACTCAAATCCAAACATATACATTCATCCCAAAAATAACAGTAATATTAACGACAACAGAAAAGCAGCTCGACATTTCAGCACTTGTCAAGCGGCAAAGGCAAACTCAGTTTTGAGTCACTGGAAATCGCAGTCCAGTTTAATTGAAAGAAATCTACGACAAGCACAGCACACTTGAGGAAACCATAACCATATCCAGTTCAATTCCGGAGGCCAGAAACACACGAGACCAAAATAATGATAACAATGATAATACATTTAACACTAAAATGGGATGGCGAGGGTGGCACTCACAACAATTTAAAGGTGAAGTTAACACGCATAGACTACATATGAATCTGGAGGAAAATGTAACCAACCACCAGATCACTGAAACTTCTCAAAAGAGAGACCACCATCTCCTGCCCCTGTCCCCCCTCTGGTTTAGTGATGATGTATTTGAAATCTGAATTTGACGCTGGCCCCATGAAGGTTTATTGCGATCGTTTGTTGATCGCCTTCTTCCAATTAGTGGTTTGCCTAACCATAACATAAGAACAACACCAATAATACCAGCAACAGGAGCAGCAGCACGAAAAAGCCAGTCTCCACCACCCTCACTAGAGCTATCGAGTGTAGGATCCACATGGGGCACCTCCTGTAATCGAGATGGACTAATTTCACAAGGTTCATCTGCTTCAGCTTCATCTGAGTCCTCAGAGGAACTGTCCTCACTTGCATTCCGCCGCTGGATTTCATGCATCTCCATCCTCCTGTTCATGTTTCGCTTCCCCCCTTCATAATCTTTGTCATCAGTAGGAAGTTCATAGCGGCAAAGGGGGCATGAATTCCGTGCACTCAACCATCGCAAGATACAAGAAGGGTGATAGATGTGATGGCAAGGAAGCTGGTTTACTTCAACGCCAAGAGGCAAAACATCCTTGCAGATTGCACAGGCCAAACCATCATGCTTCTCATGTTCATCACTGATAATAATACGAGGCAGATTATTCACGAAAGACAAAGATGCAGGAGGTGCTCCTCTCCTTGAGCCATCAGTCTCCGCCAGATGGTCAAGCAAGTGTTCAAAGCCAGCTCTGGAGCGGCGGAAATTAAAAACAGGGAGATTGGTTTCATTTGGACTTGAAGTAAACAAATTAAGAAGTCCAGCTCTTGGTATAGTAGGTTCAACCACATATTCCTCAGCATCCGCTTCTTCCCATTCACCATCCTCGTCCCCTTCATCTTCTTCTGGTTCATCCCAGTTCCACTGATTCAGACCAGCATGCATTGGATCGATGTCAGTGTCACTATCACTGTCAATATCAGTCCTACTCTCAGCCTGAACAAATGTTTCTGTATCCAGGAAACTGTGTCCATCCACAGAAGCATCTGAGTCCCCTCCGTAAGTACTAAAAGATATTGCATCACTCTCACCCCGAAAAACCCTGTACCGACCAAAGCTAACATTTGATTCATTCTCACCATAAATAGAATCCAGGTTATCAAATCCATCACTTTCAGAATCAGAGAGAACATGCCGCCATCTTCTAGAACCACTAGGAGTTGTACGGGAACTACTACGTCGTAATGACCTTGCACTGGAACCACCATCCATAATTTGATCCTCAAGGCCAAAAACACTGGATTGGTTCTGCCTCAACAGACTAATCATGTGCGAAAATTGTTGTGAGAAAAGATTTTCAATTGATTCAGAACTGCTTTGCCAATTCCTTCTTCTTCGAGCCTGTCGTCGTTGATTAGAGTCTTGGGGAGATGTGCCAAGATCCTCGAGCAACAAAAATTTGCAGTCCCCACATAGACCAACGGTTTCAAGATCGAATGTTGCCTCATATTCAGGTGGAAGACTCCTTCGACATAGAGTACACAAAGTTGGCAGGGCAGAATGATCAACGACCACACCGCCACTGTCCATGTGGGCAGAAGCATCAGGCAAAGGCACATCCTGAAAAATTGTTTCTGCGTCTTCATCCATCCGTCAAAAGAGAATAATGAAACAAGCAAATGGCAACTGAAAGAATAGAAAAAAGTCAGCAAAAAAGGACAGGCGAGTGGCCTTGAAAATGAGATAGATGATGAACCATCAGCAAGAGAATACAATCAATCCCTCTCTCTCCCTCTATGCAATTAATAACAGGCAAATTCAGAAACTGGGCTCAAAAGGAAGGAAATTGAACAGGGAAACAGAAATCTGGACAATAAACTATAAAATTAGGGAAAACACATCTAAAGCAGGAAGCTTGGTGAAAGTAACTGGAAAGTATTAAACCGAGGGTTAAGTGCAAGCAAGCGAAAGAAGAGGAGCACGAAGACGCGTTCAAAGCACCATTCTTTTACATAGGATAGGATGGTGCATTGCTACGAATACTATGGAACTATAATAATTAATAATAACATAGAATAAAGAAAAAGGCTATCAATTAATAATCAACATACTTAAATATATCATTATCCTAATAAAAAAAATGCAGAAATCATATCATAGATGCATACAATAATAATGAATGCAGACCAAATAGGCGATAAGGAATATAGAAAGGCAAGCACAAATGAAGATAGAATCAATGATTACCGGATGAGTGGGTAGAAAGCCGCGATCTCCAGAAAGAGAAAATTGCAGAGAAAGAAGAAACAAAGCTGGGGTCTAGGAAGTGAATTAGGGAAGGGCAAAAGCAGAAGGTATTGGGTCGAAATTATTAGAAAGCAAGCAATGTAGGAAAGTGGGATAGGAAGAGAAAGGAAGAGAGAGTCAATCAGGCAACCATCTTTTCCGGATGAGTTAGTTGTTCCGCACCCACTTATTCACGGCAACGGTCAGCGCCGACCTCCGCACCTCTTCTGTTGATCAAATTCTATTCTGTGACTGACCATCCAATCCAAATCTTCCTCCATTTTTCTTTTTGGGCCTTTTGGACCCCACAAAAACAACAACATTTTACATTAGTTTGCATTTATTAATATTTATATTTTTCCTTTCTTCTTATTACTTACTAGTACATGAGTTTGAACTTATTTGATGTTTTTTTCATTTAGATTCTTTAATGATTTCTTTTGAAAATATGAATTTGAATTAAAATAATTTAAATTTATTTAGATGTTGAATAAAAAATTAGATTTAGATATATTTGACATCAATTTTAAATAGTTCAAATTTAGAATTTAAAATTTTATTTGAAATTAAAAATTTATAAAATTATTTCTTTATTGTTACTCTGTCACTTACAAGTTAAGAATTAATTTTTATTTAAATTCAAATCTAAATCTTAATTATCCAAACAAAAAAATTTAAATTCATAAATTCAAAAATCATAAATTGTAAATCTAAAATTTTGAAATTCTAATGCAAATCAAAATTTAAGTTTCTATATGCAACTTAAATTTGTTTGACTTTTATATATTAATTAAAATTTCAAATTTTTTAGTAAATTTTTTTTCCAAATATGTATATTAAAATTCAAATAATTAAAATAGTTAAAGTTAAAATTGAAAAAGATTGCAATAATTAAGACAATATTTATGAGATAAAGAGATTATTATTACTGTTGTAATTGTTATTTATTATTGAACCATGTACCGGTGAGAATTCATTAATTTTTTACGATTCGTTTGGAAACATGGATTTGGGTCAAAAAATTTGAATTTACAAATCTAGATTTATTGTTCGGATGTCAAATAAAAAACTCAGATTTGGATTTCAACAAAACCAACATCAATTTTGAGCAACCCAAATTTAGACTTTGAAACTAGTAAGAATTTATAAAATCATTTTTTAATTACTACTCTATCATTTACAAGCTTACAATTAATTTTTATTTAAATCCAAACTTAATTATCTAAATAAAAAATTTTAAATTCATGAATTTAAAAATCATAAGTTTCAAATTTAAAATTTTAAAATTTTAAGCCAAATTAAAATTCAAGTTTCTAAATGCAACCTTAATTCATTTAAGGTAAGATTTTGATTCACATCTTTTAAACAAATATTTTTCTCCCATCTATTACTTCTACTAGTACTTTATCTAATAATTGTAGTTAACAATAAACATTTTCATTGGTTTAATATTTACCCTATAATAAAATTATTCATAATTTCATTTCATAGTGGATCCAAAGGAGTGTTTACATCTATAATCTATATAAATATAGAGGGAAGTTGATGTTGTACAACTTTTAAACTGATGAAATAAATATTTTTATTTATTATAGTTTTAAATTATTGTTGTTTGAAAGAACTTATCGAAGCAAGGACTGTGAAAACAGCTTGAAGATATATATATATATATATTTATATATATATAGCTTTTGTGCAGTTCATAGCCAAAAATTCATTTTAATCTTCAAACTTTCCAATAACTACATGGAGTTGCAAAGCAAGATTGAGGTTTAATTGTACCGTCGGAGCATATATAATGTATAATTAAGGCGATTAGCTTCTATTACAGTGAAATATATATCGGCCTACTTGACTAGTGTAGAATTAATGGCGAGTCCTGACTTTGGGAACTTGACCTGAGATTGCCTCCAATTTCCCAAGCTAGCTCCGTTATTTCCTTTGTTATTAATGGCTGCTGTAATGTAATCCAACATATTGCATGCTAACAAAAATAAGAAGCATCTGTATAGCTATTAGATGCACTGTACATGTTCACGTGCATGCTTCGAGGAAGTAATAAGCCTCATCGCAAACAATCTAGGCTTTCTATAGATGGATGGTGCATGCGGTGCAAGGTTTGATATTTTAATACATACATGCACGCTTTGTCCCTAAAATCAAGATCAGATTTGTATTTAATTTTAATACATATATCCATAATTGTTTACGATAATAATTATAGATTAATTTGTTCTCATCTTTATCTTTTATATTAGATAAAAACAATCTTAACCTTATAAATAAAATTTATATATAATTAATTTAAATAATTTTAATATCTATTACTTTCCAATTTTATCTATAAATACATTTAAAACAAAAAGAATCTTGCCTTTCTGAATTCTTAAATCGTATCAGAACCTTTATAACTTTAGCGAGTTCCAAATCCTACTCTTTCATTTTTTTTTTCCTTTAATATCTATCGACATCAAGGGAAACTCCTTCATGTATTCTGTCATCCCTATTAATGCAGCTGCCTAACTGCCATTGAAACTTATACCTTCTAAATTTTTCATCTTGGTGTGCTCGATCGATGCACTGTTGATCGACTTTAATTTAGTGAGCAGATATAAACAAATTTCCATAAAAAAGGGGCCAAACCAATCTCCACAAAAAGAAAAAAAAATTCCAAGAAATGGATAGGAAATTATTAATCCAAACTATTCTCGTTGGCCCCTTTAGAATAAGACTATACACGATGCAATTTTTGCTTCCACATCAGAATTAATGCTAACTTTTATAGCCTTATCAAAGACACCTTAAGAGGTATGACAAAAATTTATTCACCTATATGGCAATAGAACTTGTTCCAATATGATAGGTCTTAAAAACAAATTAACGTGTACCTAGCGTGAAACCAAGTCAGTTGGTGAATACTTACAACTAAAAGAAAAAATAGTTGAAGAAGTTGCTCTTGTTGGTGTAGGTATAGAATAGGACAATCTCATTATTCATGCTCTTAATGGATTGGGCAATGAATTTAAGGATATTGGCACAACAATTAGAGCTTGTGAGATCTCCATTACATCTGAGGAACTTCATAATAAACTTAGAGCATATGAGCTCCATCTTATATAAGAAGATGCTGACAAAGATACTATCCTTGCTACAGCCTACCTCATAAAGAATCTTTACAATATATAATGAGGTAGCGGAGGATGTATATTTCTTGGTCTCTGCTAGCTTTTAATTTGTTGGTATATATTTGGAAGTGGAGGAATAGAATATTTTTTGAAAACAATTTTATCTGCTCCTCTGTGTTCCAAACGATACTAGCTTCAATCAGGGATCACATAAAATTTAGGTTAGGGTCATCTTCTGTTCCGCTCCCCCTAAACTAAACATCTTCAGTACGTTGCATGGCTTATCCTTCGGAAGGATTTCGGAAACTTAATGTCGATTCTGTAGCTAAAACGAACCTGCAGAGGCAATTCTTATTTTAAAAAAAAAGAACCTAGGCAATTTGTGCAGGGACATTCGAGGTGACTAGTTTTTTGGTTTTACACTTCTACTAGGAGAGTAGATCGATGCTCCATAATTATGTTATTTTGGACGGGTTTGATGGTAGTTTGGGAGTTTGGTTGGATCAGAGTTGTTGTTGGTTGTAAATAAAATAACTTAATAAATCATCAAGAGATATATCCATGAATTACAAGAATCGATGAAGTGCGAATGAATTTTGCTTTCTCAAGCATGTCCTAATTTCCTAACGTAAATGGCTCATGTCATAAGATGACAATGAATTTGGGATGCTTCAACTTCATTCTCCACCGGATGATTTGCTGCTTGTTCTTACAAGATGACTTCATGAGAGCAATCTCAAGGCCAAGACCAAGGCCAATGCGGACGAGCGCTCTCTCTCTCTCTCTCTCTCTTTGAAGAAAAAAAGGATAAAAAAAATTTGACTACAGTTATCCATATTAATTTAAACAAAATGACCTTTATGGTTATGTATTGAAAGTATAAATCAACAACAAAAATTTTTTACGCGTGACAAACTTTGAGACTAAATGCATAAATTACTCAAAAACAAATTGCATCCGAATTTTTATTCTTTTTAAAAGAAAAAGAAAGGCCTACGAAGCTGTTTGGTAGTTTTCCTGGCGTAATTAATGCACGCTCATGAAGGCGCGTTGCATTCATCCCTGGGTTAGAAAAAGGAAAACTCGCAAAAGAGCTAAGATCAGACATGAGAGATTTCAGGTGTAAAACAAAACATGTTAATGGTTTTTTTACCGTATTCATGCCTTATCTCATAGTCATAGTCATGGGATGGGGGCTTTAATCAAAATCCCTTCTGAGAGCCCTATACTGTCACATGATTTCCTCTCTTTCTTTTGAATATTCTGAGTAGAAGAAAGAAACTAAAGTAGTTGTACCGCTTAAAATAGCAACTCAGGTCAGGTCAGGTCAGGTTCGGACTCAGGCAGGCAGGCAGGCAAGCAGGAAGCAAATGAACACTACGGTTTTGGCCTTAGGGGGGGGGGGGTTTACTTTAAATGCTTTTTCCTTGTCTGGAAGATTCACCATATCTCTCATAAACACAAATACGATAGCTGTACCTCTTAATATATTGATAATGTGAATGAATTGATCACAAATGAAATCCCCTCTTCCATTCTATTGATTTCATCTCCCTTTCTTCTCCCATTCCCATTGTCTTTGATCACAAATGAAATCTCCTCTTCTATTCTATTGATTTCATCTCCCTTTCTTCTCCCGTTCCCGTTGTCTTTGTGACTCTGTGTGTGTGTGAGTGTTTGGAATGGCCAGCTCAAGGTGCGTTTCTCTTTCTCATTTGTTTCTTATCACCTAAATCAGTGTTTATTTTATTCATGGGTACACTGCACTGTGCAGTAGAAAAGTAGGAATGTCCAAGTGGAAAGAAGGGCAGAAGAGGAGGAGCCCGCGTTTACCTGTGTTGGATGCTTGGAAGGCACAGCAATCGAGGCCTGTGCATCGTACTGCCTTCGCTCCACACCCACAGTCAATGGCTTTACAACAAAATATAACTCAAGGTCAAGGACCAGCATCCCGGACTAGGGCCAGTGCCAGGAAAATAAGAAAACTCAGACCTCTCCAGGATGTGGCTGCCACTTCCTTTTCATCCTCTGCTTACCAGGTGTTGGGTTTTTGGTCCCCATTTTCCTTTTTTTTTTCCCTTTAATCTTCATGCTATGAAATTTAAGGATTCATTCTTCAAATCAGACAATAAAAACAATCATTGTTTCCGTTTCACTTGTAAGTACTAAGTACTATGTATTTATCTACGTTTTGTGTGTGTGTGTGTGTGTGTGTGTGTGTGTGTGTTTCCGGGGGGATACTGACGGGGAATTGGTGTTGGGCAAGAGCACTACAGGACAAGAATAATAAAGGCTTCCTGAAACATGATCAGGCGTTTGTTAATTACAGTTGATTTGTCGTCATTAAGGTAATTAAGCAATAAGGACAAAACAAGTACCAGCCGACCGATGAAGGCAAAGGGGGACCTTCCTTCCCTTTTCCTTCGCTCTTGACATGTCCACTCCTTCGTTCTTTCCTTTCATCTTCTTGCTTTTTGTTTTAATATACATATATATATATATATATAGTTTTTCCCTTCTAAATTAATTTCTTTTTCCCTTCCCTTTTCAAAAGGGTTTACGGTCATAGGAGCCTTAGGTGGTTGACTGTTAGATTTTTGTTACTTACTGACATAGCACTTCTTTTTATTAAATTCCTTTCTTGATTTACATATATCCTTGCTTCTGTTGCACTCAAGACAGTGAGAAGTTAAAACTCCTGAGTCACTGTAGCTAAGCTGTGTGAGTTGTTTTAAGGGGCCTGTAAATTTATCCAAAACCCTGCTCGTTAGAGGTTATATTCATTCAGTAATAATTTGCATCAAAACTTGAATAGCATTTCAAAGAGCATAATGATCAAATATTGTTCATAGAGGACGCTAATTTCTGTAGTTACTCGTCATTGTCTTGAGGAATTCGGCTTAATTTTGATATTTTAGCTGGAAGCTTTGCTAGTTATATATCAATCTAAGTTAAAAGGCCTCTATGTGTTGTGTAAATACTAATTGCAAACCCCAGCATAACGATGTGTGGCGCAGCGACCAACAAAGCCATGAAGATCATCCAATTAGTAGCGGTGAGCTTTGTGGTTTTCTGGGAACTTAATTGTGAACTCTCTTTTTCTTTAGTGTCTGACGTAACATGATTGATTGTTTCTTATCAGATCAATCAGCTTCCCTGACTGGCAGTAGCCCAAAATATGATGATAAAGCGGCCTCTCCTGGTTATCCTCATTACCTATGTTGGGATTTTCAAAGATTCCATTATTTTAAGATTTTAATAATGAACACAGAGTTAGTCATCCTGACAAAGATATTTTCATGCAAGATCAACTATCAAGTGTGCCATCTACAAAATGGATGCCAGAGAAACGTATACTAGAGCTTGTTCTTGACATATTACAGAGGTGGGTCTTCCGTCCTTCAGCAATTCTAGAGTGATGAGTTGCGTACGGTTCAAGAGTTTGCATTGTCTGGATATTGTCAAAACTTAGTAGATGTACACTACAAGAGATTGCTAAATTTAGAATAATCTTGAATAAGTAATATATTGATCTTTGAACCTTATATTTCTGATGTTAGGAGAGACACCTATGAAGTTTTTGCTGAACCTGTTGACCGTGAAGAGGTATGTAATTATTAGTTTGCATCAGCATTTAATCTTGTGATAGGGTTTTTTTTTTTTTTTTTCCACGTACCATGCTGATGGATATTGCAACTATGACAAGGTTGAGGATTACTATGAAATCATAAAAGAGCCAATGGACTTTGGCACAATGAGAGCTAAACTTCATGAAGGAATGTATACAAGTCTTCAACAATTCGAGGTGTGCTCTTTTCTTAGGAAGTAGTTCTTGTTTCTTTAACATGTAGGTATGTGTTTTTCCTCATTGGTGGAATGTATCTTTCTTGCATTGTCATTGTTTCAGAGAGCTATAGTCTATGTCCCTTGGTCACAATCACGTGAACCATAGCTTATGAATGGAGCATCCAGAAGTTTTTTTGTAAATTCAAATCGTGTGATATGTGTCAATTAAACTGTTTGTGAAACATTTTATTGGTTTTGTGACTGATTGTGTTTGGACTATCGTGCAGCATGATGTATATTTAATTCCCAGAAATGCAATGCATTTTAATTCCTCAACAACTATGTACTTCAGACAGGTATTATTATCAGCTAAGCGTCCTATGTCACAATATCTAGGTTACTCTTACCACCAAATGAATGCAAAAATTCTGCTTTTGCAGGCTCGAGCCATTCACGAACTAGCGAAAAAGGTCTTTCATTCTCTTAAATCTGACCCAGAGAATTTTGAGTTAGAATTTTCGGAGACAAAACGAAGAACTAGTAGGAGGCTCATGAATGAAGCTAGGGCTCCATCATATAGCTCAAGTTCTAAGCTTGCAACAAATTTAAGACCCAATACCAAGACCAATGTATCATCAAAAGGTATGCCGTGTTTTCTTCGTAATTCTTCAAAACTCAGGAAAAGTAACAGAGGAACTTGTCAACACTCGGGTGCTGCTACTGATTTCAATGCAAGAGATTATGAAACACACTCTGGTAAGAAATAAATTTAGTCTTAACATTCCTCATTGAAATTTCTTGAACCGTTCCTGGAGTTCATACTCAAAATTTCTGGGATAGCCAAGTTCTCATAAAATATATATATATATATATATTATGGAGGTTCTACTTGTGGCCTTGAACTTTCAAAAATTTCGTAAAAACATTTGCCACTTAGATCTGCTTTTACTTTTTGTGATTGACTGAGAATTATTCGCTTTAAAACATGAATTGAAGACATTGCTGACTGATTTTAATTAATGGTCCTCTAACAGGTGCTATAAATTGTAGGAGAAATAGTTCTGCTCAAGTAGATAGACGATGTACGTATGCACCCTGGACGTCTCTCCTCACTGAAGATGGTTCAATTGTTTCCAGTGTTTATAGTGACTCAAAACCACTAATTCCTGTAAGTTAGTCTTGCTTTAGTTCGTTTCTGCACATAGATACATGTTAAGCAACTAAACTGACATATTGATCGATATGGGATATTGTTCTGCTTGTAGAATTACGTAATATGGAATGCTAAGTCCATTTAGTGAATAAGTATATGTCAAATTTCTTGACCTGAAAATCTTAATTGAAAAAATTGTAGTCAGTTATGACAAATTTACATCCCCCATTTACAAGGTTCTGAATAGTCAAGATTATGTTTTCTTTTCTTATACCTTTGTGCTTAGCACCAATTCTTTTAACCGAGTAGCGGCTGTTCCTTATATAAAAGATACACGGTGTACGGGTTCCTTGCTGGTGCATTATTCCTTCCTTTATTCTCTATTATTCTTGCTGGGGCACCAGATAATTCATATGTTTTTTAATCTATCGCTCATCGGTCAGCGATTTATGTGAGCACCATTCAAAATATTTAGGCAATACTCCATAAAGGATGTTTCCAAGCGGAAACTGAGCTGATGATATGAGGGACTTTGGAATTTTTACTTTTGGATTAGAGTTAACCCTTTTTTACCTTGCTTTCGTAGGTTAAACAGCAAGATATTGGTTACGCAGATAGCTTAATGTTATTTATTAAAGATTTAGGACCAACAGCCCAAATGATTGCCAAGCAAAAGTTGATTGGATGCTCGGTTGATGCTTCTAATTGTTGGACTCCAGGCTCAAAACATTGGTTTCAGCAATCTGAATGTCAAAATCCTAGTGCATTTCGTTCCACCCAAAGGGGACTTCCTATTCTGGCTTCTGCATTTACTACAGAATCTGAAAATATATTTGATCAACTTCATAGGGGTCCAAATATCTCAGGAAATACCAATTATAAAGTGGATAGATCTTATGCTGATTCAGGAGAGAAAGCTTATTCCGGGGACCAAATGCCTATTTCTTCAGTGGACGTGGCATCAAGCAGTGATGAAAAGAAAACAGAAGTTGCCTTCAGAGCGGATGCTCACTCCAGTCCTGACAGGTTACATCAGGATCAGTGCGCAGAGATTCAGTTGGACTCCTCTCCTTCCAGTGTTATGGCCAGAGAATTAAAGTTCTCAGTTGCGGGGTTGGAAAACCCAGGCAGAAATTCAACACTAATTGCAATGGTCCAGAGCAATTGTAATAATCGGGCCCGAGAGTTGGAACCATCATTAGTTCAATCTCAGGCAAATATGTTGGATTTGAGGTGGAGAAAAAATGATAAGTTATCACCTTCAAGGCCCCTACACTCCATGTTGAGTTCAATTTGTAGTGAAACGAAAGGCTTGAGGCGCAAGAAAAAGTCACCTGTTCTGAGAAGTGGTGGTGAAGACATAAGTGCACAAGTTGAGGTTGAAGTGAGTCGCTGTGTTGAAGCGGGGCAAGAGTTGAAAGCGATCCAACCGATGCAACTGGGATCTAGTTCTTCTGGGTTCATATTTGATTTGCCATTTCTGAAGTAGCGGCTTGATCAGATTAAGTCCTTGGGAAACAATAAAGCTTTGGAGCAAGGTTACAGTGGTGAAGATGCTCTTGTGGAGGAAGTAACTTGGAAGAGGCAATTGGGTGGTTATAGCCGTCATCGCAAGGAGGTTGGCAGTGAAACATACAAATACAATGATTATGATAGTTACAAACAGTTGTCATTGCATGCTGAGCATGGTGATCTAGGTCTCTTCCAGTTGTGAAAAATTGTTTGAAGAAAAGAAAATTGAAGATTAAACTATATATATATATATATATATATAGAGCTTGGCAGGCTTCATATAAACTCTATGATGTTAGTGTTGTCTGTGAATAGAGATGTTTGATTGGATAAGATGCAACATTAACTCGATAAAGGTTTTGGAATGTTATTTAGAGGCTTGGTGAGAGAGAGAGAGAGAG
>JBBYHO010000010.1:20276921-20287200 GCA_038382025.1 Adansonia gregorii
GAGAGAGAGAGAGAGAGGCTGAATTGAATTTTTTGGGGATTTGATTTAATATTAAAGATTCAGTCTAGAACCCCTGTCCTGTGTTTGGTGCTTTTCTTGTAATGCATATTATTCTATGGAAATATATGAAGCCACCAGCCAGCCATCGACAAGTGATTATTTTAAAATTAAGATTTAAGATTGGTGCTTGCTGGGATTAACTTATAAAGTTGTGATTAACATTGAAGTAGTAAAACAAGTATTATTTAATTTAATGGACCAAGCTAAGCTGCGTGCCCACGACATTACACTAGTGGAGTTGTCCGACCCTGAAGAAAGCAACATTTGTCCATCAACTAACTCATCACCCATAGTCTTTTAAAGGCATGCATTGATTTGAAAAATGTTTTTAAGTGACAAAAATAAATGCATTTGTTTTTTTTATTGTTGTTATTATATTTATAAAAATAGACATATTAGTATTATAATAATTTTACTCCATGTTACTAATTAAGCTTTAATCCAATTCATGTGTTATTAACATTAATAAAAGTTTGAAACAAAATTATAGTTCTAATAATTTATTTATATTGATAATTTAGTTGTAATTGTTATCACAATTGCTACAATAATTTTATTTTACATTAATATCTTTGCGTTTTCCTTTTTATTTTGTTAAATTCTTGAAATTAATATTGTCTTATGCAGTAAATTAAGGGGAAGAATGATGGTTAATAATCGTTATGTTTGCATTGCATTGCATTGCATTGCAGGCAATGATATGTACGTATATATTGACGTAAATGAATATATGGTTGGTTGGTTAAAAACGGAGGTGAGGTATAAGTTTGTTAAGGCCAAATTCCAAAAGAGGAAGAGTTGTTAATTTTTAATGGTCTTTTCTTCTGTCCATCTGTTAGGAAAATCCAACGAAGGAAAAACAGAGAAAGGAAATGGCATATAGAAGAAGGCAGGGCATAAGCAGAGCCTCCACGTTCAAGGAAGATCTTCACCACCCGCCACCACCACCAGATGCCAATCCCACCAAATCCTTTACCTCCTCCTATTCTTTCTCTCCATCCTCCTCAGACTCCAATTCTCTGGCCGCTCAGCCCATCCGTGCTTCCTCTGCTTCCCGCAATAACCACTCCCCTGTTTTTTCTTCTGCTCATTCTGATTTCTTCGATCCTTCAAGATCTAAGGTTGCTTTTCTCTTCTTTTCTTTGGAACAACATTCATTCTCATTTTCCATAGGATTCCATGTTCTCCATTTTCTTTCTTTTTGTATGGTTTAATAATACCAACGCCAATTCATACATAAGTTAAAAGGTTATCAGGCATTTATTTGTAGGCAGCACAACATATCAGGGATAAAACGCTTCAAAATAAATTCAATGATTTACAAAATAAAAATCTGTTTTTTTGCGTATAATTGGGTGCTACTTTGTTACTTTCTGGTTCTGATCAAAAGATGGTCACTTTTAATCCATTTCTATGATGTCATGTGCCTATAATGGAATTTGTTTTTGTTCCTGTTGTCTGATTTCGTATTGAGATGCCTAATTGTAGGGCTTCAATGCCTATGAGGATTTAAGAAATGATTCGAAAGGTTTCTGGGGTGTTCTTGCTCGAAAAGCCAAAGCCATTCTTGACGACGGTGATGTCTCTCAGCAGTTTGAAACGCCTGGTAGAGTGGCATCATCGCATATGTTGGATGCCCCAAGGGCTTCCCAGGTGAGTTCTCTATTTTATTTCTTTGTTGCCAATAATAATGAGACAAAAGGTCACTTGTGCTTATATTCTTTCTCAATAGCCGAAGCAACAACCTGCTGAAGGCTTCAGAAGAATGGACAATCCTCCAATACGAAGGGGCTTGCATAAGCTCACTTCTTCCCTTAATCAAATCGGTGACACATTTGAAAAGGCTTTTGACTTAACACGTGAACTTGTTTGGAGTTGGGACAGGATTTTGTTGTCCTTCTCAAGTCATCAACTTCTTTCCTTTAAACTTTGCTCATCCATTCATTGTAACCAATTCCTTTCACCTTGCATGTAGCTCTTCTGTGCTTTTTCAAACGCAATTAGTAAACAAATAATTGCTATTTTGCTATCTATCATATTTTCTATAAGATTTCTCGATTTGAGATCCAAGATAGGAATGAGTTTCTAACATATAACCAGTAAAACTTTTGGAAAGAAACATCCATAATTCATTGGAATTCATTGTGGGGGTTTGTGGAAATGAAACTGTACTCTTCAACGCAAGTTCTTGTCTTTGCAGGAAGGTCGAACAATTGTGGAAAGTAAAACGCAAGATATCATCCAAGAAACGCGCAAGCTTCAAACCAGGCAGAAAGGGAGCAATCCCGTGGCACAAAATCAGTTCACTGTCTTCAGTAGCACATTGCAGCAACAAACGCAGCTCCAGAATGAAACCCAACTCAAGGCATCTCGAGACGTAAGGTGGCAAAATTGTGTATCACTGAATCATATAGTGAAAGCATTGATTGTTTCAACCATGACAAATTTCTTGCCCTGAATTTGTAGATCTTGACTTTGCATCTTAGAAATGATAAAATAACCTCTTTTAGCTTATTTACATGATATTTTGGTTATTTCTAAATGTAAGTTGCATTATGGGCTGTGCTTGGAAGTTTAATGGGGTATGCTTTCATTATGGTTGAACTCAACTATAGGTGTATTAGGAGAAGTAGCTTACGTGCCAAGTTGTTCATCTCCTGCCCAGTTAAACGCATGATCTGGCTTTGTTGTGCTTTCCAACGCAGGTTGCAATGGCCACAGCTGCTAAAGCAAAACTTCTTCTTCGGGAGCTGAAAACTGTTAAAGCAGACTTGGCTTTTGCAAAGGAACGATGTGCTCAACTAGAGGAGGAGAATAGACTCCTTCGGGAGAGTCGAGAGAAAGGGGGTGGTCCTGCAGATGATGATTTGGTACATATATTATTATTATTATTATTATTATGATCATGAGGAAGATTGTTTGTCTTTCTGTTGGTTCTACTATTATGAGATCCATGTTGTTTTGTTGGATTTTTGTGTCTCCAGGAAGTGTTTGTTTATTGGTGTAGTTGAGTTAGTGGTATATGCAGGATGGCAGAAGCAATTCATTTGCGATGTAAATTATTGGTAATTTTTTTTATTAATATTGGAAATATGATGTCAGATTCGGCTACAACTGGAGACACTCCTGGCAGAAAAAGGACGTTTGGCGAATGAGAATTCAATATATGCTCGAGAGAACCGATTACTAAGAGAAATAGTTGAGTATCACCAACTGAGCATGCAGGACATTGTGTACTTGGATGAAGGCGCTGAAGAAGTTACAGAAGTTGTTTATCCAAGCAACTTCCTCTTCTCAAAAATGCTTTCTGATGGTTCCCCACCCTCACCTTCTGAGGTGGAGGTAGAGGTGGAAGTCTCCCTTTCTCCGCCAGCCACTGACGATGGAAATCTCACCTCACCTTTCCCTACCCCAATTGATAATATTCCAGCAGAGGAAACAAGCAAAGGATGAAACTCCAATCCCAAAAATGATGTCCCCACCTACTTCTTCAGCTTCCTTCCTCATGCTGATGCTGATGCTTTTGGAGGAGAATTCATAAAATGCAATGCAGCAACACCTACAATCCCTTCCGCCTGAAATTGTCTTACCTTTTGCATGTTTGAACACTCACTGTAACATGTGTCCAAACTCCATTTTCCTTTTCATCCCATTGTTATTTAATCCTTGAATCATATGGATGGTGAGAGGGAGAAAGCCCATTCTTTTATTTTTGAGTAACTGTTCATAGCCCTTCTTTATCTTTTTTTTTTTTTTTTGTGGGGAGGAGGTGTGTCTATGATCAAATAAGAAAAAAAAAAATCAGTTTTCCTTTTCCTTTCTCCAGTGCAAGTTGTTGCTTTCAAACTATCAACTTTTCCATCAGACTATGTAAAGCCTTTAGAAGTTACGTAATACGTAGGTATTTAGATCAATACGTCGAAAGCAGGCAACGATGGCGAATCTAATCATAATAAAAACGGCATTGGCATAGCTAAATTGAGACTCATAAGGAATTGAGTCACCATCTCTTCTTCATTAAAAGATATGCAGACTAAATATTTGGGGAAATATAAAAGGAATCTGTCTAGCAGGCTGCTGTGCTGGTATAAACTCTGGTAGCTTCTGCGTTCTTGTAGGCCGTTCGGCGCACCAGCTTCCGTTTTGCACTTCAAACCAAAAGCCAGTCTAAAATTTCCTTGTGACAATTCTTATACTTTTTTTTATAAGAAAAAAAAATCAGGGGGCAAAAACAATAACACAGAAAAAGAAAATGAAAAAAGAGGCTTTCATTTATGCCAATTACTGGTAAGACAAACTCTCTGAGTTGCTGAAAGAAGAGGGTGCATTAGATAGATACATTCAACCCTACCCTTTCACGTTACAACATAGGATAGGAACAGACCGCCAATTTTACTTCTATCCAGTTTTTTCCTTTTTTTTTTTTTTTTTGGTTTCAATTTCTTAGTTAATTCATTGACAAGGCAAAACCAAACAATCAAATTTACCCCTCCAGATGATGACCGTGAGGATACCGCTGCTTTGGCTAACTACATTTTTTGACCATCCAAGCAGAAAAGCTTCCTTGATTGTATATAAAGCAATGACCCTCAGAATATCTGAAAAAACAAACTAGTTGATCCATCACCATAAGATCTCAGATCTGCAGGCTTAACCAATGCCCTGCACAAAGGGCACGTTCTTTCCCTCTCAAACCTGGCGAACACAAGTGACCCTCATTAACAGCATAACTAAACAAAACATTATAAATCAGATATCTATTTGCAGAGAGAAAATAAAAGATTAAAGCAGCACAGAACGCTAAGCAACAACAAACTACCACTCAGATACACAATCTTCACAAAAGATGTGTTTACAACGAAGTAGTATAGGAGCATGCATCTTCTCTTGGCAGATAGCACAGAGGTCCCCAGCTGCATTCACCTAACATCAGAAAAGTGACGAGTTAAAACAAAACATTTCTTTCATAAATATGAGCAATCGCTCTAAGAAACGTTCAATGAAAGTAACAGCCTTGATAGATCCTTTATGTCTCAATCAAAACGAGTTACAACTAATGCACACCAGCCAATAACAGCCGTGGTATATTATCCTTCCAAAAATTCAATGCAAATCATCTCAGGGTAAGCCAACCAACATAATGAAATTAGAGGTCCAGAACCCTCAATATATGCAAACTATGAGGAAAAAAGAGTGGTGAAATTTAGAATGAGAAATAATGGACCAGTTGTGATGTTAAAGATACAATATAGGTTAGTTATAGAAATGAAAGAAATCAATGCATCTGGTCAGACAAATTAGCAACAACAAGGGTTTTATCAGAGTCTTTCTTTATTCCCTTTCTTTAAACGTAATGTTCTCACGTTCCTTGTATGCAATAAATATCAGAAACAAATTTTCTTGGTAACAGTCAGATTGCAAGTTAATATGCACGTCAAATCAAGCTATATATACATATAATATTCAGTTCATCCACCCCAAAAAAGAAATCCAGACTACCTGCTCGGATGTTGCATAAGCACCATAATGTACCTCTTTACGAGATAATGCCTTCAACGCAGCAAAGAAGGATTGCACCTGAAAATTGCCAGCCACGAAATGGAAAAAAGCTTAGGAAAAGAAAAAGCTATAAGCTGCTTCACTTGCCAAAAACCCATCTTTCAAATGAAAAGTAAATTTCTAACGACTTTAAAAAGTACTCAAACAATTTATGTCTATAGAAAAATAAACCTTCTCAACAACAGATGTGAGCTTGAAGGTTAAGTACAACCCTGTCATTAGTGATGAAAAGAGGCTTCCATAATCTTTGTTTAAGAAGAAACGATACCAAACTGGAGTTGGCAGTAAGGCACGGTAAAGTAGCATCATATACTCGACCAATGTCAGCATTTGACCCTGGAAATATGCACTTCTTAGTCAGCATGAAGTAGGATATATCTAGATCTGTATGTATGCATGCATGCATGCAAGCAAGCAGGCATTTAATGTTCTAAATTACAGCTATGAAAAAGCATCAAGGACTGCCATTTCACCGCTGTGGATTGCCCAAATACATCTATAAGCCGCCGTTGAGGAGAGAATGAGATTGCCAGCTATGTGATAGTAGCCAGAATATAATGCAGTACTGGTTACAACCATAACAGATTGCAACATTCACATCAATGTGGCATAATTTTCTTATAACAGACAAAAAAGGAAAAATTAAGTAGATTAGACCACTGGAAAAAAAAAATTTATAAAAAAGATCAGCAATTTCGTAAAACAACAAACAGAATTAAGAACACAATCATGCAAAATCACATTCATAATTCCCGATAGGGAGATGTATGTTTTCTTCTTTCAAAATCAGCATGGAAGGTTAATAAGAATATTAAGATAAAAGAGGCATTCTCTGTCATTGAAAACAGCTACTTGGAATACAAAATTAAATAAATTACATAAAGAGATGTGAGATAGAGATGACAAATAGGGGGCCTTCTAAGAAACATTAAGAATGCATTTGCATAAGGGATTTCAATGAGGATTTCATTTTTCGCAATATAGTAAAAATTCTAATAATAGAGTTACCTTTTTTGGCAAAATAAAATTAGAATTGTCAAAATTCTTGAAGTTTGAAAAGGAACTTTTTAAGGACCAAATTTCTCATTTTAAATGACACCTTGTGAATTTTTTTTCTTTTTTTTTTGAATCAACTTAATTTCTCTTTTATCTTCTTGCACCCTTAAGCCTCTGACTACAAAAACTCATTTTTAAATATATGTCTTCATTTTTCTTTCTCTTAGTAACATCTATACACTTTTACAAATCCAAAGGCGCCATATTACACATTGTTCTTAATTATTTTCTATTTCTATCTGTAGCATCATTGTTCTTTCATACATATTTTCTTTAACTCATCATATTTCAATACTCAAAATTTCACGCATAAATATACATATAAACATGCATGCATGTGCTATATATAAATACGATATCCAGTCCTTTAAAAAATATATCTCACCTGCTTACGGTAGTTTCTTCCTCTACTGTTCTTGTAATACATTAACAGAAAACACTTTACAACCATTGCTTCCTGCCGAACCAAAGTATCTGAAAGAAGCCAGAATCATGACACAATATCAACTAATGCAAAATAATCCACAACAGAAATGCGAAAACAAGCATCTTGAATAGAAGGACAAGGGAAAGAGGTGGAGAAGGATGAGCATGCATGCACATGGAAGGATTTCAAAACATGGTTGTTAGTCTTTGAATATCACTCATTTGGATACAGATGATAGCACGAAAAGTGTTCAATTTAGGAGGCTATGTAAGCAGCAATTCTATAACCCGTGACAGTAATCCAAACAACAAATTTACACGGGCAGACAATCATATAAAGAAAATTCCCCCAAAAAAAATCTATTCAATGAATGAAAAGATATTATTTTTATTTAGGCCATTTATTTTCAAAGAAAAGGAAAAAAGATTGCTGCTGAAAATTGTACACTTTTCTTCTAACCAGGAAAGGTGATCTTGCAATAGACATTGTATAAACACAAGGCAGCAGAACCATCTCCATAAAATGTTTCTTTGATAGTAAAAGACAATATAAATTGCATTTCAATTGACAAAGATATTTGTGGAAAACAACCTACCATTAACCATGATAATAAAAATTGCATGCCAGAAAGGTGGAATATATTTCGGGGGAAGCATCAATAATGGATACAAAAGATCATCATTCCAATACCACCAGTAGACAGCAATAACATGGAGTGTGAAAGCAAGAGAGATGCCAATAAGAACAGAGATCTTCCTCTCCCCCTGCAACAACCAAAAGAAGACATACTTAATATTTTTTTGGTTAGATGTGTTAGAAGAGAACTTTTTAACTCCTGACTGATAGAACATAGACCCAAAAAGAAATGTACAAGTTTGTATCACCTTCAAAGCAGTTTGTTTCCGTAAAATGTCATTAGACTTGAACATGACAGCGGCAATCCAAATTGTAACAAAGAAACCTGTAAATCTTTGCAGAAGGCAAACGTCATTAACTTGAAATGACCAATAGTTCAGTTTGGGAAGGGATAATTAGTGTACAACTCTGAAAAAGTTCATTTCAACCTTGCGGCAGCCATAAAGCCTAAATCTCAGTTCCTCCCTCACACAACACAAAGTCCGTCAACATAGTAGTTAGGCAGTTGCAAGTTTGAAGCATAAATTATTACAGCAAACAAGCAGTGATGTGAAACTTAAAAGACGGAAAGCGAACTCTATAGGCTTGGATCATTATTTTGTTCAAGCCACAAGGCATAAAACAAGCACTTCACGTCTTCACCAATAAAGACATTAATTTCTAAAAACTACTGTAGTGGCAAACAAGAGTTCACTTAGTCACATTGCCTGATATGTTGCAAAGATCAAACTGTCATAATTAACTATAAATCATAATCACAACACTAGCTCAGGTTTTTCGTCACTTCCATTTCAACAAAAAGTTTAGCATGGACTAAATTACCTATCTTTTTATTCTTCCAAAGTGAGTTGGTATCATTCTTTCTTCAATATAGAAGGCATAGATAATAAAAGAAATTAAAAAGAACCAAAAAAACCCTTAAAATCAGCTGACGCTTTTTGTATGCCTTCCGTCTTAAAAAAGTTTAAGTTGGAGGAAAAAGGTTAGCGACTAATCAAAGGCAACCCGCTTGAAGGGGTGAGAGGTGATTTTGTAGATTTGCGCTGCAACTAGGCATGCCAGATAAGAATAAATAAGCTCTATGATCTACACCAATTCAAGACTAGACAATCAACATTAATAGGCTGCTAAAACTAGACCCATGTTCATCAACCATTCCTCCAAAGGAACTTTCTTCATGCTAGTATCATCACATTACATGCAAGTACGTAGTTGGGTAAAAAAGCTACCATAATTGCTGAGAGGCATAAAAGGAAAAGCACGCACTTAAATTCTCAACAACAGTTAAAGCCCAACTCCAGTGAATATTTGCAAAATGTATCTGTGGACTAACCACAGTCTTTCAAATATCATATCACTTACACGCTGATGCTAAATTTAAGGGCTAAACTGAAACAAAGGGTTGAAACTCTATTCCAAGGAGCAAATTGGAAAAACACAAAAAATGAGATGACTCACCTTGCAAATGCTGCCGAATAAAAACAACCAATAGAAGCAAAGAGAAGGGCAGAACTTGCTCAATCCACCTAGCAGCCTGCTGAATGTCATATCCTCTGCTACTATTAACACCGGTCCCAGCTGCATCCCCAGCTTCTGCATCAGCACTAACACTTCCGTTGGATGAGGAGAGGGAAACACCTTGTCCTTCTCCAGTAGCCGCCCCACGGTCTGTGCTCCTGGAGTCTCCTCCTTGACCGTCAGATGTTCCCAACCCCAGAAACACCTCACTATGAGAAGCAACTTCCCTGAGTTGGCCCACCACCATACCAGAGGCATCCCTATCGGTCTCATGGTGGTCTCCCGCCCCAATTATCCTAATAGCAACATCTCCATTGTTGGCAAGGGCAGAAGTCGAATTTTCCAGATTCTGATTGGGGATCAGAGGGTCGGGATCTTGGTGGACAGAACGTGTTGTACGGAGAAGACCCGAGTACTCTAACAAGGCTGAAATTGGCGCTTGGATTATATTCGAAGCCGACAGCATTCTATGTCTTCTTGAATTAGAGAAGCCACCTCCGTAAGCGTCCGAATTAGTACTTGACGCATCCATCTGCGCCGATGATGCTGATGCCGTTGCCCTAACCCTAAACCATCATTTCATCATCTAAGTCAGACTTTATTTTATTTCATTTCGATGTATACCAAGAAAACCTAAAATAAACGACAGGGCAAAATCTTGAATTTCATTGGATTAAGAAAGAAAAGATATACATATAAATCGACATACCTTCGAAGGCGAAACTCCGTGGAGATAAATTAAAAGATCATCCGAAATGAAAATAAGGAAAAAAAAAAAACTCGTAACCCAATTGGCGGAGTCAAAATAGTAGAAAAAGTCAAGAAAGTAGGAAGCGAAGCGGTATGACTGAATCTTAATCGGACCGGGAGAAAAGCTGGCGTAGGCTAAATCGGTATTGCCCGGACGACCACAGACTGTTCCGACTGTTAAACAAAAGAGGGAAACTGGAAATGCAGGGAGAGGGAGAGATGAGAGGAGAACTTTCCTTTCTCTTTGATTTCTTAGGTGTCTTCCTTTCCTTT
>JBBYHO010000010.1:20287300-20310293 GCA_038382025.1 Adansonia gregorii
TGGAAATGCAGGGAGAGGGAGAGATGAGAGGAGAACTTTCCTTTCTCTTTGATTTCTTAGGTGTCTTCCTTTCCTTTCCTTTCTCGCTCGCGTGAAGGCTGCGAGCGAGAGATAAAAAGAAGATGAGAAAATTTTAGTCAAATTTTTGTTTATATTATATTTGTTTTCACTTCCCTGTTTCTCTTGATTTGATCTTTGAATTATTTTCCTTCTTCGCATTGTGAGTTGTGACGCGGCATCCGTATATTTGCTAAGTGCTATATATTTAAAGATAAAATATATTTTTCTTTTTTAAAAAAATTATTATATTTAAATATAAATCAAATTTTAATTTATAAATTAGAATGAGTTAAGTTGAAATTCATCATTTTTAATTAAATTTAGCATTTTTTGTAAATTAATGGTAAAATAACATTTCATGAGGAAATAATTTTTTTAAAAAAAATTGTGCTGGTGTTATAATATTAATTAGTTGATAATATTTACAACACAATTAACCACCAAAGCCATAACCATAGGGACTTACTTTAATGGTAAGTATAGGTATATGTGTGTGTGTGTACATATATATATACACGGTTGTTGTCATTAGTATTTGTTTTTTTTTTTTTTTTTTTTTTTGCAAGTCGTTATTACTTGAGCAAGGTTTGAAATGTTACTTCTAAGGGTTGCTTTTTTTCTGGGTTCCTAAGGTAGACTTGAGGTGATGCTCTAAGCTCAACTAAACGCAAGGACGAAAGAAGAATGAAGATTTTGATATTCTCAAATCCAAGGAATTAAAATCTGGAAGGAGGATTTTAGATATTATTTGTAACAAGTAAATAAAGCAGATGGTAATTGAGGAAGTTGGATATAGGCCAGCCCCAGGCATAGGACATGCAGTGGGTGGAGTGGAGGGTCTTACTCTCACTCTTGGAATTTGGTCTTGGCCAATCCTAATAATAAGAAATAAGAAGAGGTCTCGTCCTCATTTCTCATATCGTATATATGTTTGTCTTTGATAAATAAATGCTGGCCTGGGTAAACCACATGCAGGTTTCGCACTTTTCTGGGTCATAATCAATCTTTTAAAATGGCCTGTCTTTCTAGAGTTTGATGATGTTAATAGAACGGTGCTATTGCTCAATTACTCTGCCCAATATAGGTACGTTTGTCAGCCCATGCCTTTAGTGTTATAAATTATGATTACCTAACCTACATACATTCTAAGCGTGGATTGAATTGCCAGCGTATACATACAAGGTGTTTGATCTCGAAAACGATACCATGCTCATGCTGTACTCTATATCGGAGAAGCATGTACATGAAATTAAGACCAGGCATGTTTCTGTTTGGTTCTGGTATGCACCGAGTATATCACTACTCTGTTTCTGCCCACTCACCATGTAGCCGGAAAATCTCTCCTAATTCTAGGAACCTAGTAAGGTGCCAATCGCTATCTACTTATGTGTTTCTGCACACTCACATTCCTTTCAATGTTCTCTGCATAGAAGATGGGACAGTTCTCAGGTGTCAAGACCTTAAAACATCTATTCTAGTAGTACGAATTCATTCAACCATTCAATGAGAAGCTTCTTGTTTGGCAAGAAAACCAAAACCCGCAGATTCTTCACGTAAGTTTTCTGTCTCTTCCCCATCTTGCTCCATATTTTTAGTGTTGTTTTCCATTTCCTTCTACATGGTTTTAATCCACTCCTTGACTAGGAAGCCTAAACTATAATGAACATCTTGAAATGTTATTCTGATGCAATTGAGACCTTAATATGTCCTGGCTGTCCTGTCATGTCCATCTAATACTGAAGCCTGATGATCAGAATAGTTTAACTTCTGGATCAAGCCCCTTTACGTTGAATTTCTAGAATATGAGTTTCAAGATCATTATTCATTTTACTTTAGAGAATATAAATCTTTGTATGGCTACACTAATTTCCACCGGTAAGCATAATATTATCTGTTCTAGCTGTTTTATCCTATTGTTTTGTTTTGTTTTAAAGGCAGCTGGATCTATCAAAATTAACAATATCTTAACTGGAAACTGCCTGGCTAAAATAAATGCATCAAATGGAAGTCCCAGATCGATGACAGCTCGCAGATGAGAAGGCATAACTAATGCAGCCCTTTTCTATGACGAAGAAAGCAAGGAAACCGTACACTGGACACAGACAACGTTCAATTTAAAAATATAACTGGAAACAGACGTATGGTCTCATTGAAGATCGGAAGGTTCCTAAACAAGTTGGCTAAATTTTAGTGTATTACTGAATTGCTTTTGAATTGTATGATTAGATTATTCTTAAATTTGATTCATGGCATTTTATAGATTTGAGTTTTAGTGCTTTTAGGGGCTCTCTGGTAGCCAAACTGAATAATTCATTGTCTGTAAACTTGAATTTAATGCTTTTGGTCTGTCTGCAACCAAACTGGTAGGAAGGAATTTTATTGGTTTATTATGGTTTTGCATTTCTGTAATTGTAATTTTGTGGGTGAGATATTATTGGCTGTGAATACAGTATGAATCTTGACTGAATTTTAATCGCATTGCTAGAGAATGAGGCATTGGTGAACTCTCTTGATTTTAAGAAGTAATATATATTTCTTATTATTGATCATAAATTTGGCGCTAAATTTAAAGATTCCAACTCAGATTTAGGAACCATGTCCATGTTCTAACTGTGAAACGCTGTGGGTAAAAATCTAAATAATGAAGTAGAAATCCTGAGCTAAATAGCATTCTGAGCCTGCGTTCAAGTGCATTTCCCGTTTGAAAAAACTTGTAGTGACGACTTGATAGTTCTTCCTTGGCAAAAAACATTGGATGCAAAAAGGGTTGGAGTCGGATATCTTTTGTCTGAAATGAATGAGAAAAAAAAAGGTGCAGATAATAATGCGAGGAAGAAAACAAAAAATATGAAAGCTGTGAGAATAAGAGCTAACAATCGCTCTTTCTCTCTCGTATTGCAGTTAGTGTGCTGCATGAACAAAAGCTTTGAAGATTGGTTAAAGTTCAAAGAGGATTACTTCCATTATCTAGCTCTACCAAAAAATTAAACAGAGAGGAAATAAAAAGAAGCAACAGGTACCATGTATGATAAGAATGCATATCCGAATAGCTCTCCAAAGATTTAAGAAGCATGGATGTGTACGAACTATGAACTAGAATTCAAAGATAGACGGGACATTGGGACAAATTATGTAGCAACAGCATCTGTTGCGGGTTTCACCTTCGCAACCGCTCTTGCCTTTACCATATGCACGGCTTTCTCATGCTCGCTCAGCTTCGTATGCAACAAACAGTACATCCCAAACAGGGGCGTGAAAACCAAAGGATCCTTGCCTTTCCAACTTACTTCATTGGCTGAAGATTTTTCCAGTACTCCCGTCTTTGCTTTGGTGGGCTTGCTTGAGAATCTGAAATGACCATAGTGAGCTTGCATCCATGCTCATGACTGCACCTTCATTGTTAAATTCTTCACAATAGTTTGGTTCAGAAAATATTGCAACAAGCCAGCTGCCTGTCTGCAAAGAATTCATAACCATCTTCCACTACCTAGCTATCAATTATTTTTGATGAAAAGATCTGATAATGATAATCCCTCTCTTGAAATGTATATTACCAAAAAAAAGCAAAAGAAACACGTTATGGTTATAAACCGAAATAACCAAAAACATGAAGACAACCTGATGAGCAGAGCACGGCATATGAGATGAAGGTCATGTTTGTTTCTTTAAGAATTCAGCTACCTCGACGGCTCCTAAGGTATAGGAGACACCCCTATCATTCTCACCCCAAACACTGATGTCTCTCTGCCTTTATCAACCCAAAGGAGGTCAGAGAAGACCTTGGACTGGAACATCTATTGGCCTTTCTGTAGCTCTTATTTGATCCAAGCGCCGCATATCCCATGCATATGCAGAGACTTCATATATATATATATATATATATATATATATATACACACACACACACGCACACATACTGGATAATAGAATATACAAGCTTCTAACCTAATATAGTAGTAGTGATTTCTTCGCTTGCGTTTTGAATCATACGTTATTTTTAATAATTATTTCATAATCAGATGAAGTTAGACTTAAAGAAAGTGAAGAAATGAAATACTGGGACTATTAATGTACAGTCTCTAACAATACAATTAAGCACAAAATAACTGAAGGAATTCAGAATCTGAGTAGACTTCATTAAAAGACTGTATGGATCGAATTCGTTACTCTTATCTGTATTCTGGAAGAGTAAGAGGGTTGAGGAGTTGACACTGGCATACCACATTAACTAGCCAGTACAGGAATTACAGTTGCAAGTCTTGGGTACAAAAGCACAAACTCCAAAGGGCTTGTTAGGAAGCTGGCAATCGATGCCAAAGCAGCAAGGCATTGTGGTACAGGTGGAGGCAGCGCTGGTGGTGCAGCACTTGCACAGCAAGCACAGCTGGAAAGGAGCAAGCCTTCGCCTTGCATCATCAGCGACAGCGTTGCCTAATTGAGCTTGAAGCACGCGATATTCGGTTGGCCCTATGGGTTTATATTCTCGACTCGATGATCCTTCTCCTATTGATGCTGATGCTGATGCTGAAGCCTCTGCTACCATCGCCTTAGCTGCAAGTGTATCATCATTAATTGACTCAATCAAACATGGATGGCTGGGTGGCTGCGAAAAGCCATCACGTTTGAGGCGGATTAATTAATTAATTAGATTGAAGAAACCAACATACCTAAACAAGCGGTGAAGTGAGCAATAAGGAGGACTAGAATCGATAGTTTCAAGATACGACGATCGGTGGCCCAGCTGTCCATATTTGTGCACAGAGCCACAACTTGGAAGTATGCATAAAGAGGAGGAGAGGGAGAGAGAGAAAATTTGCTAACAAAAAAAATTCGGGTGGTGGATAGGCAAGGAGGAGGAGATTTGCTGAGAAAGTGGGTCAAACGGGCGAATGGCTATTCCTCTTTATTTATTTATTTATCAAAAATCCCACTTTTTGCATTGGACATAAATCATGCAGAAGAAGCGGGGCCAATCATATTCATAGAAGCTTATTGATAGGATTTTGGGTTATTAATGAACAGCTTCAATAGGCAATGGATGACAAGGTTCAAGCGCAGAACACGTATACAGTTAAAAGGCATGAAATTGGGATTTTGAAAATATGTTTTCGATATTTAAATCAATAATATATATATATATATATAAAGTAGGGAGTAATGAATGGAGTCCAATATTAAAAAACTGAGTTTGAAATTTGTGTATTTTAAATTTACGTACATAGCAATAATCCAGATTTCTCTTTTTTTTTTTTTTTTGGTTTAATTTACCTATGAGTTATGTATGAGCACTTATCCTGTTCTTGAGCTTCTAGACCAAAAGAGAAACGACCATAATTGGAGTCCATCGGGAGCAATCGGAATCGACAACATTTTACATTATGCAAAGCGGTTAAAATTACTCAACCTCCTAACGTGGAACTTGCTTGGTTAAACACCAATTGATTACATGAAGTTTGATGTGTGCTTGGTGTGCCTGTCGTCAGTCGGGCAGGCTTTGGACTTTGATATGTGCTCCTTCCTCCGCACTTTCGCAAAGGTTTTGGGTCAAAAGAATCAAATTGCTTTTAATTTTTAAATAAATTATTGAAATAATATTAATTTGAAATAAATTATTAAAATATTATTGTTTTGGCTGGTGAAAAAATTATTAAATTTACTAAAGTGTACATATTGGATTTGCTAAATTTTAGCAAATTCAACATGAATTCGATAAATTCTTTAACGAATCTAATATGAATTTGCTAAACATTTTAGCAAAATTTGTGTAGGTTTGATGTTCATCTACTATTATTATTATAATCTTATTATTTTTTTAATGATATTATTAAAGTTATTGTTATATTGGTATTTTTTTAAACTATATTATTATGTTAATATTTTTTAAAAATAATGAAAGATAATATTATTATAAAGATAATAATTTTTATTATTAAAAAATTATTTCATTTCCTATTAATAAAAGTAAATTTACTATTATAAAGATAATAATCATGTAATTATTTTAAAATATTTAATTTAAACTTTTAATTTAAATTGTAATTATCTAATTATTTTTGAAATTTAAATTAAGGGCCGTAATAGTCTAATTATTTTAAATTTAGGTTATAATTATCTAATTATTAAGGGTTGTAATCGTCCAACATAAGATTTGCTTATCGTACAAATTTAAAATAATTAAAATTTAAAAATAATTAAAATTTAAAAAATAATTTCATGATTACAATATAAATTTTAAAATAATTAGACAAATAAAACTCTTGATTTAAATTTTAAAAATAATTAGATGATCACAACTTAAAATAAAATAAAATTAAATGTTTTAAAAATAAATTTACTATTAATAGTAAATGAAATAAATTTTTAATAATAAAAATTATTATTATATTTATAGTAATATTATTTTTTATTAATTTAAAAAATACTAACATTATAATATAATTAAAAAATAACAACATAATAATAATCCTAATAATATTATTAAAAAAATAATAACATTAGAATAACTCGTTAAAGCATTTAGCGAATTTACATTAGATTGACTAAAGAGTTTAAGGAATCCATGTAAGACTTGCTAACCGCTTTAGCAAATCTTATGTGTACATGTTAATCAATTTACTGATTTCTCATCACTCAAAATAAGAATATTTTGATAATTTATTTCAAATTAATATTATTTTAATAAATTATTTAAAAATTAATAATAATTTGAGTCAAGATAAAGAAGAGAATGTCCACATCATATCATAAATATATGCTTGTTCTGCTTGTATTTTCACTGTGTGCCCAAAGAAAAAAAATGCTAACATGGTATCAGGATCGGTGATGTTCGGATTAATCCATCTTTTTGCTTCTCCTATGCACTGCTGCACTGCAGGCACAAAGTTGTATGGACCTGCACTATAGTAGGTTTGGAGGCCGACAAAAAGATTAGAGGATAAGAAGCAGTAGTTTAAGAATCCTCCGCAAGCAAACGCAAACTCTATTGTCATCGTTGCAAGTTGGTACGCTGTCCTCATTTTCAGCGTTGCTGTCAACATTTTTCCATTGTCTACCATCGTCATCAAAATTATTCACAGCAAAAAGCATCTGTTTACAAGTCAGCAATTTCATGCTCAGGCCGAAAACAATTTTCCAACAGGAAACTTCAGTTTCAAAAGAAAAAGTGATACGAGTTTCAGTTGAATAGCATAATCTGCACGGACTACTACGGATAACCTACACATTAGTAGGTACAATGAAGTAAAACAACCCTTCTTTTTAGCAAAGCAAATTTGTCACTTTGACTGGGGGTCATGGTTCAAAAGGCCACCCGGGAAACAAATTGGATCGGGCGACCTACAAATGGCACCTGCACCAACATTGTTGGAAATCTGTGATGCACTGGGTGATCTGGAATTCCACCCATCGCAAACGAACTAGCACAACCCCTTGTTAGATTTGAGTTTAAAGACGTGAAGACTTCATCTGCACGACTACCAATGCATTGTGGAGGTTCCAACGTTTCATCTACGTCACTCATTAAAGCACTTCCTTTTGGATTGTGCCTCAGAATAGTAGTATGCCAAGTTGTATGCCATCAGTACTGCCCTTGCTCAATATTGGTTCATCAGTCTTGGGTCAATTATTTGAAGTGTTTTTCTTATCAGTCAGTCTTGGTCAAGTCCAATCCACCAAGTTATGTTCCTTTCTTGGTCTTTTCTTATCAACAGATTTTCTTCTCATCAAAAGCTCCGGAGGAACAACTCTGAAGCTGCATACATTACTCCTACCAGTCAGATGGCCTGCTTATTGGAGAGACAAGAATTATTAACCGTGCATATTGATTATAATAGCTTCTTAAAGCGTGCATATTCGAAAAACTAGTATTGATTTGAATTTAAGGTTCAGTTATTAAAGTAAAAAGGAAAAAATAGTAATTTGATTAATAGTGATGTAAATGTCCCACGTGCAACGAGTTACCTTGGCCTTGGCCTTGGCCTAGGCCCTGGCCCTTGCCTTTTCTCTCTCTGCATTGCTGCAGTGGATGGGTTTTTGTCTGAACACTATAGTTAAAACTCTTGTCAATTGGACTATGACGCGGCGTACATGAGACTTAGCGGCCCTGAAATCAACTCAGAAGAATATGCACGCATACGGAAGAAAGAAGAAGAGCGGTTTTGTGCGTGTGAGAGAGAGAGAGAGAGAGAGAGAGAGAGAGAGAGAGGGCTAAAAGGAGGAAATGAAACATAAAGGACGGAAACGGGGAAGGAAGGTGGAGAAGGGAGGAAATGAAAGCTGGGGTTATTGGACTTGCTGCCTTGAAGCGCCAATGGAGAGGTCCGGCCATTGGCGTCCTCTTCCTTGTGGTCCTCCCAATGCTTGTTCCCCTTGGATTCTTGCTTGGCCTACACAATGGCTTTCAGTCCTCAGGTTCATCAATCTTACTCTTACACATCTGTTTTCCATAGGGCATCCGCATCGGCTGTTCTCATTGTTTTCGATTGGAGCCGGAACCAAAATCCAAGTCGGGGTCCGAGATCTAGATTGCACTTATCTTTTCCTTTTATTTCTTTTGCTTTTTCGCTCCTTCTCCTACTCTGCTTTTCTACTTTAGCGCATGTTTAGCTATTAGCAATATGAACCAGAGCTTGAAAATAGTCAGTCATCCATGCTCTTTTACCTCTTCCCTTCTCATTTCATTCCTCCTTCGCTTTAACTGTGCCTCTGCAGGATTTATGCCATTTCAACACACTTCACCTTCGGTAAGCATTTTACATTACTTGTCCATTCCATCTACGTATTTCAATCCATTTCTCTTTACGCGTTTTCTTTTCTATTAATCTCTTGTTTATATGGTATTTGAAATTATGATCCTATTGATCCAAAAACTTCAATTTCTGGCGTATCTTTGATTTGGTTGCAAAAATGTGATGTTTTACGTTATTTTACTGCTTAAATCAGTGTCTTTCTGGATTCTCAAATGCAAATGTATTTTATCCAAGAAAAAGAGAAAGAAACGCCAAAATATGTTAGAAATGAAAGGATCAATTTTCGTCTTCTGGAAAAATTAACTTGGTCCTAATTGAATTTTCTGACAGGGGGATCGTTCAAGCCATTTAGGTTACCTTGTGAGAAGATTAGGATCTACTCTACCAAAGGTTGGTTTTTCATACTGCTCCTTTATGTGTGTGTTGTTCTGCAATATGATCGTGTCTTTCCTTTTTCTTCCCTCCCTTCCACTTGCCCTATAATATTTATGATTGGTGTTAATATTGCTTCAAATTTTGCAACAAAATTGTATAGTAATGATCAGGTAGCTATATTCTTGGGTGGCTATGCTAGATGACTTCTACAGGTAAAGTGTAATTCGGGCATTTTTTTTCTTAGAATTAAATGAGACCATTTCACCTGTCTGGACATCTTATTGGGGAAACAGATGCCCAAATGCTTGTGTTATCTTGTTTGGGGTTCATGCATTGGGTTTGAGTAGAGTGATTTGTGGGAAATTTGGATATGCTTTGTTTGGCTGAAGTACTCTATTAGTTTCTTAGGAATCACTGAGGCATAAATGACCAGTGCATGTGGACAACTAGACTGACCTAGTTTCAAAGTTTATCTATTCCCACCTAATTCTTTCTTCTTCGAGTCTGTAGATGATATGGCCACGAATTGGCAGAAGACTAATATTGTTACACTGTAGTCAATAAGATGTGCTGGTATTAAGAGAAGTGAAACTGGAAAATAATAAAATCCATATGTAGGAGATTGGAGACAGATAAGACATTGTAGGATGGAGCTTTTTTTTTTTTTTTTTCTCACCTCTTGATTTGTGTTTAGATCCTACATTCCCTAATAATTAGGGATTAAGAGATTGTATGAACTTGTGGTTAGGTCTTACGTTCACCAAAAATTAGGGATTAAGAGATTGGATGAACAGATCCCATTTTGCAGTCCATCATTATAGTGGTCGATCCCTATAGTTTTAGTGTCTCGTGGATAAGTGCATGTTTCTAGTAGCATCTCTTTCTAGAAGTCCATTAATTTGTTATAAAATGCAAATACCTTGACTTCTTTTGCAGTAGCAATTAAGCACACTAATCATTAGTGCTCAACTTCTATGTTTTATGTCATTAAGGTACACATGTTCAAGGTGTCCAGTGACTCTCTTATGTGTTTGTAGTTTGCTTATAATCTTTACAACCGTAATGCGGTAGCCTATGATCTTATACATGTCGTATTTAACTTATTTATCTTTTTTTTTTTTTTCACTTTAGGATATTCTTAAAGACGTAAGTGAAACTAAAAACAAAACCAGAACTACAATTGCCACACCTAAAAGTCAGCAGAAAATAGATCTTGTTGATCTAACTTTTGTTAACTGTTCTCAGATAATTTTCCATACCATTTTATTCGATTTTTGTTAGACACTTTGTTTCCTTTTAATATACAACAGGTATTCCAGTACTGCCTCAAGTTGTGCTTCAACCACTCATAGTATGTTATGAGCTGCGTAGTAAACTTTTTTAGTGCCTACATATGACATCTCAAAGTAAGTTGATTTTCTCTGACATATTAGTAGAGTTAATGGTAAAGAGGGAATGAAAGGTGGTGTTGATGAAAGTGAGGTGTTGTGTGAGTTGAAATATGGGAGCTACTGCATTTGGTGTGAAGAAAAAGGGAGGCAATGAAAGATTCCACGTTGAAGAAATGGAAGGACAGCTTTTTGTAGCCAGGGCATATTTTCCTAGAGTTGCGAAAATCCAGCCCAGAACAAGTTGTCTCATGAACTGATACAACATATTCAAGAACTAGAGCGTGTCCTTAGTGAAAGTACCACAGATGCTGATCTTCCACCGGAGTAAGTTATGGCACTTTCTTCATGACTTCATAAAATTCCATGAATAAGGCCAATTATTGCACGTTTGATACCATGGGGATACTGATCCATTTACTGACTAGAAATGTTAGTTTATATGTAAAATCTTCTACTCCCTGCATTGCAAGTTTAACATCCACTATGGCACAAAGTTTAGGAATGGGGTATTTTGTCATAAAAGCCAGAGGGAGCACCTGAAGTTAGTATTTCAGCAAAAGGAAACATTCGGAAAATGGACATTATACTGAAAGGCAAATAGTAAAAAAAGACGTTCAAATTGAAAAGGATGTAATTTATGAACAATTTGTCCAAACCCTGGAGTAGGGACTTTATGTTTCAGCTTATTTAGATCATTCTTTCAATAATTGGCTGCCATATCTTTTCCTGAAAGATTATGCCATATGAGGTTTTAATGTGTTCCATCCAGTAGTCTGCCTTTAAATTCCTCTCATAAGTTTCCTGATGACTGATATAACCTCAGCACACTGGAACAAGCTTCTTATACTTGGTATTGATTTATTTAGTGCTGAGTTGAGCAGTTATGAGTTATGACAGGCAGCATTGAGCTAAACTGCCTTTCATAGCTGTTAACTGAAGTCATCATTATGAATGCCAGATCCTAAAGATATCACAAAATGGGTTCAAACATCTTTGTGAGTAATGTTGTATGCTTTGGTCCGGTAGTTTTCCTGGGTTCTCTCCATCCTTGTCTCTCTCATTCTTTCAGTGTAATTCTGTCCTGTTTGCAGATTGGTCAGATAAATAGCATTCTCAGTAGTCTTGTGCTCTTCTAGCTAGTTATAATGTTTATATTTCTTACTAAGCACCAACTCTATTTTACTGGTTTCTATCAGGATAACGAAGAAATCACAACAGATGGAAGCTACAATTGCCAGAACCAAATCAATCCCTGTGGATTGTAATAATGTTGACAAGAAATTTAGACTAATATTTGACCTGACCAGGAATGATGCGGACTTTCCCATGAAGCAGAGTGCCTTTCTCTACCAACTTGTAGTCCAGACAATGCCCGAGAGCCTGCACTGCCTGTCTATGAGAGTATCTGTGGAATGTTTCAGAGACCATTCATTTGACAAGTAGCTGTCTGAGAAATATTCTGATCCTACATTGCAACACTATGCTATGTTCTCCAATAATGTCATTGCATCATCAGTTGTAATAAATTCAACTATTATGCATGCAAGAGTATGTCTTAGTTATTCTTTGATGTTATTTCATTGTTTTATGCCTGAGTTCTATTGGTGACACTCGGTTATCCTTGCAATATTTCAGGACAGTATGAATCAGGTTTTTCATGTGCTGACTGATGGACAGAATTACCATGCGATGAAACTTTGGTTCCTCAGGAATACTTTTGAGGATGCTGTGGTTCAAGTTTTGAATATTGAACACCTTAATCCAGATTACTACGATAAACAACTCTATCTCACCTGACCTTAGCTTTGGAGTTCCGAGTTTTCTTTCACAGCAGTGATAATGCAACAGCAATGCATAATAGAACACAATACTTATCTACTTTTTCTCTTTCTCATTATCTTCTTCCTGATATATTCAAAAACTTGGAGAAAATTGTGGTTCTGGATGATGATGTTGTCCGGCAAGACTTGTCAGCACAATGGAGCCTTGATATGGGAGGGAAAGTGTTGTATATGGCTCATATATTTTTTTATACACATATAGAAAGAGGTAAGTGGGTAGGGTTAGTATAAGTATATTGTTGATGTAACCCTAAATTAAATAGTGAATAAAAACTACAGCCGCCGATCCCGAAGATGTAGGCATAGTACTGAACATCGTTAAAATCTTTATGTTGATTTTTTTTTTTCGTGATTTCCTGATTCTTATACTGAACAGAAAGTGATTGGGGCAGCCCAATTGGTTCAGTGAGATTGGACCAGCTGCATAGTTATTGGGGTGAAAGCAGCTTCCACAAAAATTCATGCTCTTGGATGTCTGGATTGAATGTAACTGATCTGGTCAGGTGGAGAGAACTAGGCATTTCTGAAACTCACGGGAAGTTAGTGAAAAAGGTGCATGGATGCTTATGTTGGATAATGTCTCTTATCAGTTCAATCACATGTGCAAATCACTGTTTGAAAATGACAATAATTACATGACTCTGTATGAAATCAAACTCTTACCTAAATCCATTTTAAACATGATGTATATGTATTTTGCTACGCACCTTTGGCAACAGTTTTCTACTCCAATGGAATGTAGAAATTATGAATGGATCAATTTACTGAGCAGTTACTGGTTTTGAACCGATGATTAGACCAACTGCTATAAAAATATGAAAATTTCTGATAGTTTTGACTTCATTTCATACGTGAACATCAGGTCAGCATGAAAGAGGGATCAGCTTTGCTTGCAAGCTTGCTTACTTTTGAGGACCTAAAGTATGCCCTTGACAGTGGGTAGGTTTTATCGGGTCTTGGTCATGACTGTGGGCTTGACATTCAAGGTATCAAGAAAGCTGCAGTGTTGCACTATCGTGGAAATATGAAACCTTGGCTTGAGCTGGGAATTCCCGAGTACAAGGTTTTCCGAACCATGAAGATCAATTTCTAAGTGAGTGCAATTTAAATCCATATGAGCTGATGATCTGGTCTGGTTGAAAAGTTTTGAGAATTTTGAAATTGAGCTAGAGTTTTGTAGGATCTTAGATGGCAATAAAGTGTAGCTGTAATAATTTCGATGGGTGCAGATATATCTGATCTTTTTTTATTTATTTTTAAAAATTTTTTTAAGTAAATAAAAGGGCTGTGAAACCTTGGGGTTGAGTTCCCTGGAGGTGGGTACGGTTGTTAGGGAAAGATGCTGAAGGTGACTGTCGGAAAATGTATGCAGAGAGTGATAGGAAGTGGCTACATTATTATCTATCTGCTTCTAGCTTCGTCTGGTACAGTGAATTAATGTGAGAAATAAGTAATGAATTCATATACAGAGAAGAGATCTTAGGAAGGGTTCCAAGGATTTTTTTTTCTTTTTTAATGACATTTTCAGGTGAAGACAATGGGATGGGTGTTGGTGAGAACGGAGAGTGGAACTCGAGATGTGCACTAGAGATTTTCAATTTTTATTATGATTCAAAATTTGTTTTAATTTATTATGTAATAGGGAAAACAGTCAACTAACTAATTTGTGTTAATTGATGCTGGATTTCTTAATGTTCAAATGAATTGCTTTCCTTCCCCTTTTTTTAGTTTTTTAGTTTTTTTTCCTTTATGGTATGTATGTGTATATATATATATATATATATATATAGGCTATGTGTTGTCTTCTGGATTGAGTTGCCAAACCAAAAAGTAGGTTGCGTTGTCGTGCACCAGTAATAATTATGATTATACTATTGGGAGGGAAATGAAATCCATGATTTGGTTTGGTTTGGTTTGGTGCAGAATAATAAAGAGTACTTTGGATAGTGTCTCTCATTCACTCTCAACCACCAATGTTTTTATGGCTGCAGTGTAATGCAGACTCTTGAAATCCTTTTGTCTAATTATGTTTCTCTTTCTATTTTACTAATTCATTTACTTTGATGGCCTTTCATCTTTCCTATACCTTTTGCTAGTAAAAATACAAGTTAAACACCTATCCTCTTTTCATTTATTTACTACTTGTCTCGTGATATTTTTTTCCCTTAGATATATAAGTATCAACACTTATCTTCTTTTCATTTATTTACTACTTGTCCCGTGGATTTTTTTTTTTGGCTTAGATATATAAGTATCAACACGTAAGTATAAATAATAAATAATGTTTATACCCTTAATTATTTATTAAATTAATTAATTTATTCTTAATTTTTATTAAATTAATAAAAGTATTTATTAATTTTTATTTTTTTCTTTTAAACATTTAAAGTCTTTATTGAAGTAAAATTTTCTCAATTGGTAATTTTTTTGTTTAAATTAAATATTACTAGTTTTTGTTTATATATTTTCTTTTTTCTATTAACAAATTTTATTGGAGCAACACATTCAAATTTATTTTTTAGAAAAAATAATAATCTTTTAAAAGAATGTAAAAAAATTCATTAGTTATGAATATAATTTTGGCAACCTCCGATATAATTTTGATAACATATACAATAGTTTTGATAATATTTGATATAATTTTGATAAACTTGTAACAGTTTTGATAATCTTAATATGATTTTGGTAATCTTTGATATAATTTAAATAACTTTTATATAATTTTGGATGACTTATGATGTAATTTGATATATCTTGTAAAAGTTTTGATAACTTTTGTAGTAATTTTGATAATATTGGTAATGATTTTGGTAACATTTTGTAATAAATTTTGGCGAATTACATACATTTTTTTATAATATTTGTAATAATTTTGGTAACATTTGTAGGATAATTATCCTATACACCACTAAAAGAAAAAACTCTATAAACAGGGCTAATAAGATGATATGTATCATGTAGAATATATTTAAAAAATATAAAAAAATTATAATAGAACACGTGAAATCCTATGAATCTTTTTTGTGTAACTTTTTCATTCTCTCGGTATATAAAATAATTAATCCACATTTGTAATACATTTGACAATTTTTATATAACGTTGACAAACATGATCAAACTTGGGTACTTTTTATCTAATTTTGTTAATTTTTAAAGTAATCCTGATAACTTTTGAGGTAATTTTTATAATTATTAATATAATTTTATATAATTTTAATTATTAACTATTTATATAATTTTAATAATTTTTTAATATAATATCACACTAAAATAAAAAATATTTATATATAAATTTATGTTTCAAAATAAATTATACGTATTAAAGTAAATATTAACTTATTATATCGTTACGTGCAGCAAAAAAACCTAGTAACTTTTAATTGCCATAACATGACGTTATGTTAATATTAAACTTTTAATTGGGTAGGGTGTGAAGGAATGCGTCATCTGTTACCGTCAGTCTGAACATTCAGAGGTATAATAAATGCCAATAGCTTTGATTTCAAACTTTAAAAACAAAAAAGAAAAAAAAAAAAAAACTGTGATCTCATAAAAATAACAATAGGGTCCGCTCAAGTAGTGTTCCCTTCAACAATACAGTACAGTACGGACATATATATATATATATATATATAGAGAGAGAGAGAGAGAGAGCAAGAGAAACGGAAAATTAGCTAGTGGGAAGAGGGAAGAGCAGCGTTAGGATTAGGATTGGCAATAGCATGGAAGGAGGGTCTCCGCCAGGCAGAAGCAGTAAGCAAGCAAAGGTCTTTCCAGCCAAGCTTGAGAGCGCCGTTGTCCTCAACCAAGGTATAACCATCAGATGGGAACATGCCTAAGAGGAGGGTGGCCTGCGTCGCTGCATTGCCAGCAAGAGATATACCTTTGAATCCACACTGCTGCAGCTTCTCCCTCCAGCTATGGGATTTCACATCATCCTCACTGCTACTATTTCTGGAAGGGCCTCCTAATGCCAACACGTTTCGTATCTCCTTCGATAGTAGCTGCTGCTCCACCACGTGCCTCTCCTCGCTCTCCTCCCCGTAGCTTGCCCCTAGGGAATCAAACACCGCTGAGTAGTAGTGTATGGCTTCCACAAACCTTCCCAAAAATGATCCTGCGTGGCTCAAGTCCTGTTCTACCACCGTCACTACTTTGGGTGCCAACCTGATGATGACGATGATGATGAAGAATTTTGATGAGCAACATAGCTCAAACTTACGTACCACCATATTATAAAATTATTATTCATCAACACAAACAAACGCATTTCTTACTGTTAGGGCTTATGTATCGATTGCCATATTTATATTTATATGGAATATGTTTTTAAATTAATCTGCCGCACACTATTTAATTAACATCAATAAGAAAACAATTAATCGTTTTCAATTATCCATATGATCTGCTTTCGACAATACTACAACAACCCAGTTACAAACATTATATTATATATATTAAAGTATCTCACCAAAACTAATTAATGATGTTATTATTGTTCATGCTTATATTAAATAATAATGAAAACTTTTTTTTTTTTTGATAATAGGAGCAGAAGAAATAATGATTAAAATTAAACTCAAATTTACATGCTTACTTTAACTCATTCTTAACCAGCAATAAAAACCAAGTAAGATTAGCAAAAACTAGATTTCTAATGAAGAGGACAGACAGAGCTTACTTTTAATTTTTATAAGATCCAATCCAACCAAAACAAAAACAAAAACAAAAGCATGCTCATTTATTTTTATTTTGTACTACTTTTTAGTCACGGTCATGGACAGTAGTTATGCTTTCAGACCATAGAAGACGTGCAAACAAAAACAAAACAACTTCTGTTTATAATCAAAGTCTAAACTTCCAGCGGAAAAGGGCAATAAACTTATAAGATGAAAATTAAGAAAAAGGGACCAGAGTGTATTCGTGATCGTGGCCTTGACTTTGTGCATGAGTATAGGTATTGCTTAATATTAGTAATAATAATGTGTTAACTATGTCCAAATGAGCAGTCATTAAACACTGAAAATAATTACTTATAAGAAATTTATGAGAGCTAAGCAAAAGCGGGCAAGCAAGGAGTAAGGACGTCATTATTAGTCACCTTTGCAAGAGCCACAGCGTATTGGTATCAGAACCAGTTACGTCGTAAAGAGAGTGCTGCAACCAGTGAACTGCTACCGCTTCCCTCTTGCTCACCTTTAACCTCTCGGGGTCCAAATTCCCTACCTTATCCGCCACAGGGCAAAATGCGAAAGGAAGCCCCAGTTTGTCTGCAAAATCAGATAAACGCTTCCCGGTCGCCTCCAGGGCCTCCAAGGAGGTTCCTAGCCCCGTGAGGCGCACTTGCGGAGGCCCGCCTGATCTTGAGGCAAGTATGTGAAACAGCCCAGGCCATTGCAGGCCCTGCATTATGTCAAGATCTATTATGTGCACTCTCTCCTCCCTCTCGAACGCTTCTTGTATGGCTTGATTGGCTGTAAAATGCGAGAACTTGACGAATGGACTTATCCCGTTAAACACCTGGAATGCCGCCACCATCTTTTGGGTATGGCTCTGTGGAATGGATGGAAGCGTAGCGCATATTCCCAGGCACGAGCTCACCAGCCTTGCCGACATAGCCTCTGAGAAATACGCTGCCACGCGCTGAGCAGACGTCCCAAACGGCGTCGACAGTTGCGACAGCTCTAACAGCATCCTGTTTGCCTCCTCAAAGTTATTAGCTGATACCGCCTCAGCGCACTGCAGGAGTAAGGTCAAGAGGTGCAATCCTTCTTCGTCTCTCTTTCGCTGCCGTAGCTCCTCTTTCCTGTCACTGTCACTGCATGCTTGGACTGTTTGGACAGTGGACGCAGGTGATGCAGAAGTAGTCGTCGAGGTCGTCTTCTCCACCGGGGAAGGGTTTTCTTCTGGCAGCGGCTGCACCTGTGCCTGGTGGTGACGAGGTACTTGAGGCTCTGTCCGATTTAGCGAAAGAACCGGTGGCGTAGTCGCAGAAGTGCTACTGCTAATCTGATTGTGATGCTGGTGTTGGTTGTTACCTGTAGTTGCTGCGCTGTTAGAAATGAAAAGTGGATTTATCCCCCAGCTCAAGTTCTGACTCATGGAACAAGATTCAGGCAAGGAGTAATTCTGAAGGCTATCTAGGGCGGAGTCCAAGTTAAACGTGAATCCAGAAGAGCCTTGCTCTTGCTGAGTATGGTGCCTCTGCAACAAGCCCTCGGGCAGATGCAACGATGACGCCTCCTTCCTTCTCTTATCAACTGGATCCAGTAGGGAGCGGAGCCTGTACTCGAGGAGGGCAGCGAGGTTTGGGTTGCAGGGGTAGATGATCTCCCGGACGTTGTGTATAAGCTGAGGAATGGAGACGTTAGAGGATGTATGAATGAGTTCCCTTATGACACCGTCAATCCATGCCGTGGCCGAAGTGTCATCCATAGAATTTGAAATCGGAGATAAAGCAACCGAGGCAGTGGTTGCGGAGGCGGTGGCGGAGGCGACAGAGTGCCGGTTTCTGTCTGTTGGCGGAAATAAAGGCAAACCCGAGAAGCCACAGACAGCAGGGGGCTGAGGATTATTAGTGGAGAGGGTGTCGATGCAAGTCAAGGTGGAAGTGGTTGGAGATAAAAAAGCAGGCCCGCCTGACGTCAAGGCGGTGAAGTTTGCAGAAGGGATAATGGTCGTATTCATGTTGGTAGTGGAGTAGTTGAGAATTGGATTAGGGTTATGATAAATAGTTGCGGCAGCCAAGAAAGAGGAAGCCATGTTGTCAGAGGCAAGGGTGCGGCGAGGAAACCTGTGGTAGTCAGCAATCTCAGAAGCCATCCGCTTCCTCATCATTTTCCCTTCTGATGCGCTTGTTACTGGGCTTTCTCGGCTGTTGCTGTTGCTGCTGCCATTGATTTCATTACCATTTTCACCTACCAAATCAGAAGCGGCCATGGCCCATGAACTGCAACTTATTCGCTCTTCATAGAATTGGAGGAGCTGATGGATGGAACCTTATATCTTTAAGCTACTAACAGTAATAAATTAAATAAAATACTATAGTTTAATACTACCGGTTTATATATTTATTTATAATACTAAACCACGGCCAGGTGGGTAGGAGCGAGGGCGAGAGACGAGAGAGGGAGCATGAATAGGGGCATCCAAACAGAAAACGGTGCGAGAACCGGGACAGCGGCTTCGGGATTCCTCTCTAATCTTAGCACGACCTTTTATGTTAGCTAGGCCTTCTTCTACTCTGCTTACTCTAAATATTATATATATATATATATATAATTTTTGTTATTTCCTGCTCTTTTCTCTACTCTTCTCTGTTTGGAAAAGCAAATACTTTTAATACAACAAGTACACCGTGCCTTTTGGATGCTTGTAAGATTTGATTACAGTTGCCAAAAAATAATAATAATAATAATAATAAATAAAACACTAATGTATAGTATAAAAAGGAAGAACCAAGAATGGGGGGGTGGTGGTGGTGGGTGGCGGTTAGCTAAGCGTCCTGGTGTAGAGGAATTTATTGCCACTGGGTCTGGGACTGGCAAAACCAAAGGGGAAATAATTAAGAACGAAAAATACTGACATTAATATTCATGAATTAAATGATAGTATAGATATACTATGCATGTATATATACATATTGAGGAATTAATTAATAAATATTAGTGAAAAAGGAAAAAAGTAAAATAATTAAGGGAGAGAATTAATTAATTAAGAGATTAGGGGCAGGTAAGGTGATGGGCTGTCAATGTAGAAAGAAAAGCTAATGCAGCATGCATTGCAAAGACTTTTGTGGTGTGGCGTGCTATGCTGTGCTGTGCTCGTGCTGGTGCTGCGGATGATAGCCTCAACATGTTTTGTTGTTCGTCGTTGCCTGTTTGACGTCTTCGCTACCTCTCTTCTAACGAACATTTCTATGAGTCTATGTTCTCCCATGGCCTCCCTCTTACCAGGCAAAGCAAAGCAGGACACCCAAACGCAATTTCTTCCAATTTTTTATCTAAATATTTTCTTTCTTCAAATTAATCACCATCTGCTGCGCGCTTAGTTAATCGATCATTCTTAATTATTTACAATTAATTGATTTTTTTCTACTCATGTCATATATATATATGTATCAGAATTAATGTTACCATATATAGGACAAGAAACCTCGTAATTTTAACTTTGTGAATTTTATTTATTTGGACGGTAAAGTTGGTCCATGGAATGGAGGTATACAGGTGATTAATGTGGAAGCAAATGAGTAAGCAAAAACCGATTCCCTGACTGTGAAAATGACCAAATTTATGACCTCCCTGCTCCTGCAGGCCCAGCCGGTTAATGAATCAAATTATATTGTTTAAATTTATATATATAATAAGATAATTCAGATGAAAATTAAAATTTATAGAGATATTCTGAAAGACTTTTTAACATCATGTTAACATGTGTGGCTTATCACAATATAATTCCTTCACATTAATTGTATCAGCTGTTTAACAATTGTTTGGTAAAAGATCCCGAGCGGTATCTGTCAGAAAGGTACAAAGGCATGGGCGTAGCCATGGGCGGGCGATTAGGCCCGTCTGGCTATTGACACAACTTTTTAAAATTATTTTTAAAATATAATATTAAATCCGTAAAAAAATTTAATGTATTTATTAAAAATTATAATTTAGTAATACAATAAAAAAAATTAGTTTTTACTTTGAAAATTAATTTTAAACAAAACAATTTTATTATTTTTTATTATTTTAAATATATTTTTTTAATATTTTAATTTTTTATAATAATTTTTTATAATAAAACTAAATGCTTAAAAATTTTTAAATTATAATTTTTTATCATACCTTTTTTTTAACTCAAAACTTATTTCAAATCATGCTAGACTAGTCCTCAACAAATTAAACTTAAACCGGTTTACTATCCAAGTCCCGCTGGCTAAGCTTTTGCTCTACCCCAAGCCTGATGTGAGAAACGCATGCCATTGCCCTGCATGCATCCTTATGAATTTCAAAACGATCGATTCGTTTCTCTTGGCCAGAACCAAAATTAAATTTAAAAGCTCATCCATATAATTTACCCTAAGCTAATAAAAGTGCATGTCTTCCGTTTTAAGATGTCCATGACATATATATATATATTAATCACTTTTTAGAAAACACAAGCTGTTAATATTTAGAAGAAAATGAAAATGAGAAGTTTATTACTACTCGTTCCACTCAGTCGCTCCTAAAACATATTTTAACAACAAAGCTAGCTAGCATTTATAGCCAATAATAATCAAAGTTAGAAAAATCGAATTGAAGGTTAAACTACTCAGATGCTTTGTTTTTAGTTCAACTAGTTGGATTGGACAATTTAAATTTTTTTTATTTTAATAAATATAAAATGTAGTTAATAATTAATAGATATATGTATTTAGGTTGATAGTTTGATTTTTAATCTAAAATTAAGAGGTTAGAAGGTTAAATTTTATTATTTACGAATAAAATTTAGAAATTTCTTTTATATTTTTACTAGTTAAATCAATTTTATACGAGTTCAATTAATTTTTAACTTTACCATATGTATCGAACTGGCTCATTAACTAACTTTCAATTGAACTAATTGATCTGATTTAATTTTTTTATCATTGATAATAATTAAAAAAATAGTAGTACCATTGCCAGAAAAGAAGATATTTGATTATATTACGTGGACACAAAGTTGTAGATCCAACCTTCAATTCTTGGCTGACAGCTAAATTAGAATTGGCCTTTGTAATCAAGCTCTTATTATCGTTGTACAGATCATGTTAATACAAAATATAAACACTAAATTAAAAATTAATAAAACCTAAAGAGTGAAGTAAAATGAACATGGAATCGTTGCCTTTACATAGCAGTATCCTTGTTTAGGGTTGAGTCTAATCCATTGACAGAAACAAATCGTGATTGGCAATAGGGAAATTAAGCCAGCTTTTTTTTCCTTCTTTATATTATATTACATTAGAGAAAGAACTAAGAATGAAGGGAGTTTGTTTTAGATTTTCAACGTATTAGCTTAGCCTTAAGTGGTTTGGTGTGAAAGGGGCGAAAGAATCTATAACTAGAGAATACTAGGGATGGAACCGTCCCTCGCATTTGACAACAAAAATGCGAATGAATTCAAAATAATTAATTAGTCCACAATAACTTTTATGTAAAGTAAGAACATTAAGGTTAGCAAGTAAAGGACAAAAGAGGAAGGCAAGGCAAGGCAAACCGTCAAACCCCAGTGGGAGTTCCCAAAACTGAACCCCTAGTGTTTGACATTTTGCATTGCGCTTACCTTAGCTCAACTTTTGCATAAAAATGGTTAAGTCGTCAAATAATAATGGTTAATTTATAATATTTTGACTTTTAAAATCAGGTGACTTGACCGACTTTCACTGGTTTTATCAATTTGCTAATTTTTTTAATTTAAAATTATTATTTTATAGTATTTTAAAGATTTTTTATAAATTAAAAAATAAAACATTTATTTTTATGTTATGCAAAATTAAAAATTAAATAAAAATAAAATTTAATTAGATAATTATGGTTTTTTTAACTTATGAGTTGGAAACCAAATT
>JBBYHO010000010.1:20310393-20327006 GCA_038382025.1 Adansonia gregorii
TTATGTTTTCAATAATTATAGATTACATCTTTCAGTTATTTACTACAGATAATATCTTTTGATTGTTTATTAAGTAGTGTAACCATTAAATAGATATTAATTTAGATAATTACATCTCATATCAAGGGACATTTATTTGGTTATAAATAAAAGGATAAAAGACACCTACCTTAAAGTTTAATAAAAAAATACATATGCCCATTAAGGTTTGAAAAATACCCACTTATCCCCAAAACATTGCAAAAAACACACTAACATCCTAAACTATTATTTCGAGGTTAATTTTAAATAAAAAGATAAATATATCATTTGTTAATTATTAATCATTTATTTTTACTTTTTTCATAATTTTCAGTAAATTTTTTATTACAAAATAATGAGAATCTATTAAGTCTTAAAATTTTCCTTAATTATTGTTAAATTAAATTATTATTAAATTATATTCTAATTCAGGTGCATATTAAATATTTCAGTTTATCTTTAATTCAATTATATATTAATTTTTAAAATGAATTTATTAAAATATTTTATTTCAATTAATTAAATACTATTATTTAAAAATTTAATGATTATGAAATTGGTTAAAACATGAAAAAAAGGAAAAAAAGAATAAAAAAATAAAAATACATTTTATCTCTTCAAAATATAATTGTATAGCATTCTATTAATAAAACTAATATTTATTCTGTTAATTTTACTTTTAAAAATAATGAAAATTGATTTATTTTTAAATAAAATAATCTAATATATTAGTATCAAAGTTAACATATATAATTGAATTAAAGATAAGTTTAAAATATTTTTTTATACAAAAAATTTTAGGTGAGAGGAGGTTACCTAAATGCAAGGTCAAAGCATGACACTACTCGAACCTTGTACCTTGCCAACAAGTTCTCGATCAATTAAATCAATCTATATTGACATTAGTTTAAAACATTTAACATTTCTATCTGGGAGAAGATATTATTTTATTATAATTTAACTTGATAGTAATTAACTATAATTTTGTTGTTAAAAAATATTTTTATAAAAAAATAACAAAAATAAGTATTGATAAAGGGCATATTTTTTTTTCATTTAAAAATAACCTATAAATAACATTTTAAGGGGTATGTATATTTTGTGTCAAAACTTTAGATGGAAAAGAAGGTATTATCCAAACTATGGAGGGATGAGAATTTTTTTTCAAATCTAGGAGGGTCATAATACTTTTTTTTTTTTCTAAATAAGAAATCTCTCGTTTGAAAGACATAAAGAAAAAATCTTTGCAGAAAGCAATGAGAAATTTTATATAAAACTTTAACAGCTTTGCTATATAGTAATTAGTGCATAATGGATTAATGTTGTCAATACAAAATAATCAATCATTGGATTTTATTGTATCTTCTACGTTTATACACTAGTAATTCTTTTACATACTAAATTAATTTAAAAGTGAATAAAACAAGGAAATCAATACCGTATCGATAGGTGTATTGTTTTTGTTCTAGTGTAGGTACATACCAGTACTAGTGTATTTCGGTATATCGTTTCGGATTTATTGGAGTTTGAATACTTTTAATTTATATATACGAAAAATATTTTTAAATATAAAATAAATGATATTAAATAAATTTCATATATTAAATATTCATCAATTATATATAATGTTGTAAAAAAAACTTCATCAAATATAAGCAAAACAATATCAGTTAATTAGTAAGGTTGAAATTTTTTAATAATTGTTAAATTTATAAATAATTATGTCTAATATTCATCAAATTTACAAGTAATTATTTATAATATTCATCAAATTTAAGATCAATGTTGGTTTAACTTTTTCTTACAAGCTTATATTATGTACCAGTCGGTACAACTATTTTCGGTTGATATCATCGAAATAGGCCGGCACCTATCGGTACGGTCGGTACAGATTGAAACGAAACTTATCGGTACAAGCTTATATTATATACCAGTCGGTACAACTATTTTCGATTGATATCATCAAAATAGGCCGGCACCTATCGGTACGGTCGGTACAGATTAAAACGAAATCACCCATTGCCAATATCGTTATATGTCGAAACTGATACATACTGACTGATACAACCAGTATCTATACGATACTGATAACACTAAAATAAAATTTTAAAGAAAGTGACATGTTATATACCTTTAAGTTTTTCTCAATTTCTCATGATTTTCAATCCCCACCTACTAACAAATATTACCTTAACCAAAATCAAACAAAATATATTTAATATTGCCTAAACTGAATCAAATTCAATAAAATTGAATTGAAATTGAACCAAACATTGTGGTTCGAATCAATTTTCAATTTTCTCAATTTTTTAATACTTTTGGTTTTTTTTCTTTTTTCATGAGGAGAAACTCTGTGAGGGAGGATTACAATTAGGAATCTTTATTAATTGATATTATGAAATAATTTTATTGCAAAGTAAATGTTAAGTTAGAAACCTAAACAAAAGGAAACAATTTTTAGAGGTTCCAAATAGATCACAATTCGATCAAAAAAATTGAACCCTACAACTTGATTTGATATAATACGAAAGTCAAAATAAGAAATCTAAAAATAGAAGCTCAAAATAATAAAAATCTTAAAATTGATAATATATTACATGTTTCATATTAAAGTTCATCAAATCAATTATTTTAAATATAGATATGATAATATATCATATATTATTTATAAAAATGATTTTATTTAAATAATTCATTTTAAATACTCTTTGATTTTAACGAATATTGATATTAAATACAAGTATATTTAAAAAATTTAATATTGTAAAAAACTTACTTAAAAATAATAATAATCTATACTATTATTAAAGTGTTTGGCTGAATTTGATATATGGAGTCAAGTAATGCTAACTCAGTCAAATAAATTACTAAAAACCAAATTAAAATAATAACAACAAGATAAATAAGAATATTTTTTTAAAACTTATCATTAAAAATTAAAACAACTAATTTATACTTTTTAAAACTTATTATTTGAAAAAAACTATAAAATATACCATAAATATATTAACCACATAACTTAAATCTTCAAATTAAAAATTAAAAAAACCCTCACCCATTCGATAAATTTTAGTTTATTTTTAAATTTAAACATTTAAATTAAATAAAAATAATTTCATATAATATCAAATAAAAATAATATAAAATCTACTCTAAATTTAAGCCTCAATCTAAAATAAAATGATCGGAACTAGTCAAATGGAACCAAATTCAAAATATCCAACCCAAATCCTTCTCAAATCATCCAATTGTCCCAATTAATGAAAAGTGTCTGCACACCCGCAACGAACAAAAAGAAACAGGGCACACATATTAGGAGGACAGGAAAAAAAATACTGCAAAAATTAATCTCACATGGAGATATGGCGGGAGAGGCCATACACATGCGCAAAGGCCACCGTAGTAGTAGTTTGGCTTTGGCATTAAAAAGTTTAACGTTTTTTTTTTGTTGGGGGGGGGGAGAGAGAGAGAGAACAGCGATATACGACAGCATTGTCCTCTTCTACACCACAGCTTCAACACGTGAGAGGCACATCCTCCGAGGCATGCAGAAACAAATCTGGTTCCCATGACATGAGATGAACGACATATCTCTCTCGGCCGCATCAGTCTTATTCAAGCCCCTCTGATTTCCCTCTGCCCCCCGATCCCTCACCTCTCTCTCATTGTGCCGTGCGCTTCTGCTCTGCTTATGCCCGTTTCTCTTTTCAGTTCCATCTTCATCTTGTTAAGTTTGTACCTTTTTATTCCTTTTACTTTTTACCGTGACCATAACGGTTACTTTCTTTTTCTTTTTCTTTTTCTTTTCTGTTGTCTCTATTGCTGTCCAAGAATAATAAAAACAAAAAAAACAAAAAGATAAAGTCAATAAAGAGTTACAGACATAGACAGACCGTGTTAGACGGATTGTGTGATAAAAATTCTCTGGAGTCGGGCTTAACAAATTCAATGCCACTTTCAGTTTGATGTATAAACAACACATAATGGTTGGAGATTTCTATATGTACTTATCTTACAGCATAAATGATAACATTACATTTAACATTTTTAAACACTCGCACGCACGCAACGCGTACACCAGTCTTTTTGACATTCAATTGACAAGTCCAAAATCCATCTATAAAGTGATGAGGTAAGGCCACTCAAACACACAACTGTTAATGGATTGGATGCAAATTGCCCAATTATATGTATCCAATGATGAAAGGCGTTATGCAATGAGAGGAATGAAATTTCTTTTCTTTAGAATTTTGCTAGCGTCTTGTTGTGTCAAACAGATCGACCATATACGAAGCGTTTGGACGGGTTGAATTTGGATTTGGATTGGAGGTGTGGGCAGAGTGGATTACGTATATAATCTTGGCTCTTGGGTTGGCAATGCATATTGCGAGGCTTGCTAAGATATACAGGTGGAACAAGCATGCTCGGGCCAAACAGCAAAAGCAAATCATACTCACATGATGCCGCTAGACCAAGCAAAGTTTTTTGATTGATAGCAAAAAGACGCAAAAACATTGGAGACTTTACGACACATTGCGTTACGTAAGTCCTGATTAACTAAATCTGCTGCCACATTCTTAATACTCCAAAGCCTTGCTGAGATTGATTGCTTCACATATGTGAAAAGCTAATCAGAGTCATTCTCACGATGGTTGAAAAGTCTACTATTTTTGTCCTATTATGTTGTGTTGGCTACAAACCACTTTCACAAATATCATAGCTTAAACTCAATATACTTAATAAGTCTTCCCCTCTGTCAACACTCCGATTACCTCAATCTTGTTTGAAAATTGAATTCTCTTTTTAATCTTTTTCTTCTTACCTCAACATTCTCACTTTCTTTAAGTGTATAGCTTTTTCACAAGCGGTGTAGCTCTTCAAAAGCTAAAGCTCTTATTTATAGCTGAACAACTCTCTTGGCTTAATCAGTTACTTAATGTCAAACCTAAACTCAATACACTTAATAAGTTCTCCCTTTAGTCAAGTCTCCAATTGCCTCAATTTTTTTAGAAAATCAAACTCTCTTCTCAAAATTTTTTTCTTACCTTAATCTTTTCAGTTTCTCAACTGTATATGCTTTATCTCAAAAGTTATGCAGCTCCCCAAAGGGCAAAGCTGCTATTTATAGATGAGCACTCCCATTGGCTTAACCAAGTACTCAATGTGGGACTTGAACTCAGTATTACTGAATAAGTCCTCCCTTAAGTCAAGTCTCCAATTACTTCAATCTTGTCTAAAAATTAAACTCTCTTCTCAGTCTTCATCCTCTTAGATTAATCTTTTCAATTTCTTATGTATATAGGTTCTTTCTCATAAGTGGTGTAACTCTTCAAAGGCTAAGGCTCTTATATATAGGTGAGCATTCCTTTTGACTCAATTAGTTACTTAATGTGACTCTTAGACTCAATATGCTTGATAAGTCTTCCCTTGAGTCAAAGTCCTCAATTACTTTAATCTTTATGAAAATTGAGTTATTTTCTTAGTCTTCTTCCTTTTCAATTTCTTCTTTTGTTAATTTCAAGCTATCTTCTCATGGAATGGCTTTTTAAATAAAAAAAATGTTCTTTTCACTTTTTGTATTGTAAAACCAAGTGATATCCCTTATACATTTTGCACATCTTTCTAGTTCCTACCTATTTTCACCTATGTACATCATCTCTCACAATAAAGTAATGTTGACATTGGTAGTACATTAGGAACATCTTGGATTTTATCAACGTGGAGCTTCAGGCAAACTTATCTAATGCCTTCAACTTTCAAATTTTGTTTTTTTTTTTTTTGTACATTCATGCAGCCAAAATCTTTATCCTTTTACAAAGTAGTAAATATGACTTGATCTTTACACACATGCACATTGACAATAAAATCTAACATTTATTTTAAATGACTCTTAACATAATTACTACCTTCTACATAAAGCAAATAAGCATTATTGTCAATTTCAACTATATTAGCATCAGTCTTCAAGCTTCCTTGAGTCTTCTCGCAACTGTAGACATTGAAACTAAATGTGCCTATCGCTTTATAGCAGTGGCACCACACATCCCTAATCTTTTTCTTCAAACTTTCCTTATTGTCCATTTCTACCATAGGAAGTTTTTCTTCCTTTTTGATATCTCTCCATAGCTAGAATGATTTAACTGTTGTCGGCATGATCCCTTATATGAATCCTTTAGTCCTTTTGTAAGATAGTGGTTACATCAACTAACTTAATGTTATCTTTACCAACCAATAGCAATCTTACCAGTGATTTGTAAGATTACAGCAGTGAAGCAAACAAAGTAATTGTTTGCTCTTCATCACTTAGCTTCTCTCCTATGTTTAACAATTCATAAACTAGCTAGTTAAACTCATTAATATGATCATGTAAATTATCTCATTTTTCATTCCTAACATGTATAACTTTATCTTTAGGTGTAGATGATTGGCTAGTGACTTTAACCAATAAATCTTCTCTAACATTTTCTAGATTTTGATATTTTTTTTTTCATTTAATACATTATGTAGGAATAAGAAATGACCTAATTATGCTTGCAGTTTTCCTCTACATAGAGTACCATTTATTTCTTTCTAATCTTGTTTGACTTTGTTTTACCAAAAGATCTTGAATGGTAAAATTGCCATACAATGAAATTATTTTTCCCATCAGAGAGCAAGACTTCAAATTTCAGGAAAATTCTACTATCAGCTTCTTAAGAAACGCTTCCCATTAGCTTAAATTCAAATAAGCCATTAGATAGATAATAGTTAAATCTACACGGTTGAAAATAAAAAAAATTAGATAACCTACAAAGCATGTCATTTTCGTCGGACCATTTTCCCTAATATTCAAACACTAAAACTTTCAAACCCTAAAATTAAAAAAACCCTCCCAATTCATCCTCTAAAATTAAAACTTAAATTGAGTTATTCTTCATAGTCGTCTCTTCTTCATCATTTCCCAATCGGTCGATCGACCACAACCCTAAATTATTTCTCAATTGGTAAGATTATCTTGGAAAAAATTTGGATTGTTGGTTGTAAAAGTTATTTAGAGTGACGCCGAAGCATTTTCAATAATAAGATCACGAGGAAGACGAGAATGGACGAGCTAGAGCTTAGGTAAATGGAATTTATTTTATTATTATTGTTCCTACATTTTTTTAATGAATTTTTATGTTTTAGATGATCGAAGTTGAAATCTTATTGTTATCTTAGAACTTCAAATTTTGAAATTTTGAGCAATGTCATTTTCATTGTCGATTTGCTTGTTTGAAAATCAAATAAAAAAAGCCAAAAACCCAAAGCCACAGTCAAACCCTAACTTGATCTTCTAACCCTAAATAGTCAACTTTCTTAGTCGACACACTGTAATTGAAATAGTGTCGACCTTCAGTTACAGTAGCTTGGCAAAACAATAAACCTATATAAAAGGTAGAAACCCATTTTGCCTTTTTTAATTTTGATTTACGGTCATTTTAGATTAAAAAAAAGAATTAGTTTGATTTATTGTCATTGTGGGTTTGAAGTCCATCAGCTTGTCATTTACTATTTGAGAAATGTATAAACAGTAAAGTTCATGCTTTTTTATTGTAGCTATTTGAGATGATGTATGGAGTTTATGGAGTTGAAGTTGATGATTTTTTGAATTAGTTTGATTTATATGTCTGAGAAGATGTTTGTTGATATTTTTTTCAATTTTCAAAAAATATATATTTGAATGCCTAAAGGTTCCTTAATTTTGACCTCTTAAAGAGTTACCTTGGACAATTGTGATTATGTTTGATTTTATTATAGATTTAAAGAGATGGTCAAAGTTGGCGAAGAGAATGAAACAATGGTTGAACAAAGTGAAGGGCAAAATAAAACAAAGACAATGAGGGAGGTCAAGAAACCAAATGGTGCCTTTTTGAATTATTAGTAAGTAATAATACAATTTTTTCTATGATAATCTCGTTAACATAGCAATACCCATATATAAAATATTATGCTGTAGGTTGTTGCATTTAGATTTAAAGAATATGAGTTAATTTTTTATGTTATTTGCTTTGTACAGCATCAATCAGCAAAAGCTAGAAATAGAAGGTGAAAAAAATCGATGATGACAGTAGAGGTTAGTAATAATATCATTTGTGGTTCTCACATTGACATTAGTTTGTTTGTAAATTAAAACTGTTAGGTAACATAGATTTACGATTGATTATTATTTTCTATACATATAAACATATATATATATGCATATTCTTTTTATGAAGAATAGTAATATAGTATTATTAAAACAACAAGATATGTATGTATGACAAAGTGAGTGAATAATGAGTTCGTTCAGTGTTAAGCTCGTCGATAACTAGGAGCTAAATGGAAGCTACTTTCTACAGAGGGAAAAGAGCCTTTCAAAAGGCAAACGGCTGCTTAGAAACAACAGTATAAAAATGAAATGGAAGAATTAAAAAAACAAAAAGTGGACAGTGATAAAGCGAATGAGGTAATATATATAGGAAGAATATGTTAAACTAAAAGAAATAATATGTATAGGTTAAGTATAATGTTATTTTAGTATGTGCATTTAATTAATACTTTATGTGTAGGGCTTGGTGTTGATGCGTTGTAGCCCGTATAACTTGTGTAAAGTCTTCCAACAATTAAAGGATCAATAAAAGGAAGATGTTATATTTAGTGTTGGTTTCGATTCTCTACTATGACTAAAAGGTCTAACTTTGAGAATAGAACTGTGTCAATTTTTGGTTGAGAACTTTGAAGTTTCAACCAACTGTATTAAATTTGATGGCCATATTATTTCTCTCGTATTAGAGGATGTTGAAGCCATACTTGGTTTACAGAACGACATAGTCGATGTTTCAAGTTTAATGAAAAAGAAAGATGGACTTAGTCTTTGTAAGAAGTATAATCTTCTAAGCCATAAAACGTTGGCTTTTGTTCGTCTTGAGGAAAAAATGATGGCATTGAAGGCTGATTTTAAAGAGCTAAAATCTAGAGTCCTATTGTATATTGTTGGATGATTTCTATGTCCAAAACTGAAACTGGTCCAAGTCCAAATTATTATTCATGTTTGACTAATGATGGTCTTAGTGGGAAGCTTAATTAGGGTGGACATGTTTGTAAGAAGCTTCTTCTTGGGATAACAAATTTTCATGCAAGAAAAAGGAAATCATTGAATTCATACTTGATCAGTTGCTTGTTATTGTTAGAGGTCAGTAAATATTGGTTGTTTACTATTGATGCACACTTGATTTAAAGTTCAGCATGTACCATAATTAGAAGTTTAAGTTATCTAGTACTGATATTAATTAATTGTAATTATTTTTTATAGATTAAGTTCTATGATTATTTGTGCGGAGTTCAAAGTGTACAAGCTGCAACTTTAACTTATGTTCCTCGTATTAGTTATTGGGGGAAAAGATGAAGTGGGCAAGATATTATCTCCTCCAAAAAACTTTAGAAAGGCATTAAAATTAAAGGTGACATCTATTATTCAACTTTTGTTACTTTATAATTGTTTATTACAAAGCTTATATAAATCTGCACATTTGATGGTTTTGTAATTCATTACCTATAGAGTGTTGATGTCAACGAACATGACATGAAGAGGTCGACAGGGGAAAAAAGAGAGTTGGAGCATGTTGAGTTAAAGGCAAGAATGCTATGTCAAATTTTATAGACAACAACTTCACTATTAATTCATTACCTATATATTACGTCTATATACTAGTAATATATGTTTTTTATTACAACTTTTTAGGAGATTAAAGACAAGGTCAATCTTCTCGAAATAAAAGTTTGCCATTTGGAATCACAAGTAGATCATCTCAGATCAAATCTAGCTAGCATTGCAGACAATATTAATAGAATGTCTAAAAACATGAAGCACATGAATGCAAGCATTATGAATTATGCTTCCACAGTGGACACCATTAAGGATTCTATGAATGTTGTTTTAGAGAGATTGATCCTAGAGACCAATATAGGTGACATTGAGTTAACAAGAAAAACTATTGAGAAAAAAGTGATGGGTAAGGTTGGTGGGAAGAGCATCAAGTTGGAAAAAGTCGGTGGTGACTTAGATTGTCCCATAGAGATTGGTTTGGAAGGGAAAGAAATAGATGCTGATTTGGGTACACCAAGTGCAATGTTCATTACACATCCAAGCTCAGATTGTCTTGCCCCACGAAAAAAGAAGGTATACATATTTTCTTATTTTTAAATGAATGATAATTAGATATTTTAAGATATGTGTTTAATTATTGTCGATTAATATCATTACATATTATATGGTCAATTCTCGAAGAAAATAAAAAATGTTAGGTCAAAGTCTACTTTTGCCTCGGCTGCTAGTCAGATAGTGACACGTGCCAAATAGAAATTATTGTGATCGCATTTGTCCAACCGCATTTGAAATCTTATCTTGTATGCATATAAAATATGCTCATGTTATAAAGCATACATTTCCTTTATCTTTTTTTGTAACATTTTCGAATGCTTGGACTTTTTATGAATTGATTTTCAGATCATCTTGATATGTGATATGCTTATTTTCTGGATTTCCATATTATCATATTTCATTGTATTTATTATACTATTATGGGTTTAAGGTATATATACTAAAAGTATAAGATGCTAATTACTAATTAGTAGTACTATATGCCATTTGTTGCTTTAAATAAACATTTGAAAGTTTTTGCAAAGAAGGCCATTGTTAAAGTCTCGAGGGAAATTGGGAAACTTGAATATGTATTATGCAATTATATCTGGAGCAGTGATGTCGATAAATAGTAAGTAATAAGATCTTTATTTCTAAAATCTGGGTTTAGGGTACATTTATTAAAACTGATATTTGCTGCATTATGAGTTTATATTGCAGTGAAGTTGTTGTCCATTTTGGCGCAACGTTTACAACTATTGAGGATTTTGAGTCGTTGTGTCCAAAAGAGTGGGTGACTTCAATTGTAAGTGTGCTATATTGTTCTTATTTCCAATGTTAACATTTAGTTTGTAGTATATAATTGGGCTGAATTACAATCATGTTTCCTAGATTATTGACCTTGTGGCGTCATGGCATACGATTGTAAAGCTATATCAATTTCTACAAAGAGATGGTACTTTCCTGCTAGATTTTGCATAAGTATGTATTGATGTCGTAATGTTAGAAGTTAATTTCAATTACTTTGAAAGAAGTGTAACCTTATTTTATTCTTTGCAGACTTGTCTCTTGTCAAAAGATTGTATAGCCACGGAGATCATGAAATTTTTTAAACAACCATTCATTCGCTTGGGATCCCTGAGTGATTGTTATAAGGTTACCTCGTATCCATTCTTTTATATGGACATATTGTTTCATTTAGTATGCATATAGTTTAATATATTTTCTAGGAATTATGAAACTGATATTAACGTAATGCAAAATTTCTAACAAATGTCATTTTGGTTTTAACAATTGTAGATCTACATACTGACGAATGATATGAACAAGCATTGGTACTTGTGTGTGATAGATATGTTGGATAAAGAAGCAAAAGTATTGGATACACTTTCACGCACTGAAGGTAATAAAAAAAGAGTTTTGGATATCACTTATGTGGTAAACTATAAAGACATAAATTATTTATGTTATAGAGATATGTGAACTTTTTGTTATTTATTGCTTTAGTTTATACAGCTATTACAAAATTCTTGTTGTTCACTTCAAACAGATCTCCTCTTGTGCAAAATTTTTTGAGGATCCTTTTATGACATCATTGGTTGGGAGTCCAATGGTCCTAATTGATCAATTAAAATTGTTGCTCTAAACAACGTTCTACGCCAACGCAATTGGTATATTGATTAATCAATATCTTTTTTCTAGTTTTGTTTGACTTTTATAAAAGATTACTCATTTTGAGACTGTATTCAATATGTCCAGTTATAATTGCGAAACGTACGTTATTGCTTTCATGGAACATCTACATGTTACAAGCTATCCACTTGTGATAAGCCTATTTTTTTATGAATAATTTTCATAATCAAAGATTGGAGGTTGATTACAATCTATAACGTAATTGTATGTTCGGTGTAGCATGTTGAGGAATGGGATCGATTTTTATGTCTTTCTAAAATCATAAACCATGAGAATAACACTTTACGAAAAAAGGTGTGTGATGCTGCTATTAAATTCCAGAAAAGTATGCCTCCTATGAAGCAATCAGTGAGGAATGTTATGAAGATCAAGTTTTGATTATTGCTATGCTAGGCTTTAGGTTTTAGGTTTATTTTGGGTTCAGCTGTACAAATCCGGGTACGGTGGATAATAGTTTGAAGCTTACAATCCTAAACTGATTATATATATGTTTATCTTTTCATTACGCGTTAGAGCTGATAATATGCATGATTGATTTTTTGTTAAAGTTAAAATAGTTGATCATCTTGGTTTCTCCCATTTCTGTAAAATTAGGTTGTGGTTCAATTGTTTTGTAATGATTTCTCATCTTATGTAATGTCCTAGTAATGGGAGACATCCACTTTTTAATAAGCTCAGTTCTTGGATCACAGCAACGATGGACTGCACTTTGGGACTGTGTTTCAATGTTTGTAAGTTACTAACCCTTAGTTGAAAGGAATTGTCAAACTTTATCATTGCATTTTATTTGCTGTTGATAAAGGAAACTAATAATTTTTTTGTGTAGATCTGTATATGTTTTGTTTTTTGACAGTGATGCCATAACAGTTCTTGAAGACTTTAATTCAGATTTTTAGAGTAAAATATTATATTGTGTTAACGTAATGCAAAAAAGCAATTGAATTTGGCTGTACTCCAGTTGCACCATTACGTTACCAACTATAAATATGTGCATATTTACTCAAACTTAAATTGTACGGATTCACCAAAAACTGATTGTTACAATATATAATGAATATGCTGAATCAAAACTTACTAAGTTGTTGATCCAAACTAGTTTGAAATGTTTCTTGATTCAACCCCTACATTCTATCTGAATTCATAATTGTTGAATGAGAATGTGTCATTATGTATATTTGAAAAAAAATGTGAGACTTTATGGTCATTCAATCCCTATGCTATGGCATTAAAATGAAATATATGGATGTAGTAAAGAATAAGATAATTACTTGCATATTGCAATTGCCAACAACATTCATTGTTGGTATAAAGTTTGGGTATGCAAATAGATCATCTTCCTGTCATAGAAAATGCATTTTACAAGGCAATTCAGTAATCAACATCAATGTCTATTATATTTTTTTATTATACTTAATTCATGACATATTAAGATTTTTGAAGCTGACCTTATCAAAAGTCTAATTTGTATAGGCGCTTGATGTCATCTCCTCATCAGAATCATAACAATTGTTTTCAAGACCACTGTTGCTCGTTCCAATTTTCAAATTTGGGCAAGTAACTTTAGTATGTCCTTGCAGTCTACAATACCTATATTTTCTAACTTTGTAAGAGGGATGCTTTTTCCCAACTGTTTTCCCTTTAGTTCATGCTATAATTGAATCTCGAATTCTCTTTTCAGTTTCTCAGATCTAGGATCATTGAGCTAAAATAATTTTTTCATTTCTATAGTCAATCTATTAATCTCACTTTTGGCTTTATTAAATGAGTAAGTCATTTTTTGATGCTACATAGCACATTCTCCTACAACTAAAACTCAAGAAAGCATATCGCACAATTTGCAACATTTTAGGTGCAACATCAACATTAACAAATAATGGGGCACATAGTTTGGCATCTTAAGTCCATCTATGTATAATCAAAGATGTTAGAATACGAGACATATCTTCAAGCTTTACAACATGAATTTGATGTCTACAAGGCATGCCAATTGTCTCAAACTTGTGACAGGAACACTGGATGGTTTTTGCTATTGAATCAAAAACTACTTCCACCCTTAGGCTTGGTACTCGATACTTGCCTAAATAATAGATCCACATGAATCCCTGTTCTGTAATTGGTTCACGAAGATGGTATAAAGTTTCTTGCTATAGCTCTTCCTGGAAAAATGAAAATGATTCCCGTGTATACACAATAGCCACATGACCTTCAATGTCATCCAACTTCGTTACTGATTTAGGCGTTATCTGCATACTGAAATAATCAGCCTCCAATTCATTGGTCCGTATTTTACTAATCCCTTGATCAATGGAACGAACAAATTCTAGATATGTTATTTTGGACTTTAAATATATACAGAGTGAAGCATTCAATGACTCACACATTTGTGTGGTTCATAGTGTCCCAAAAAAGTGACTTGTTATATATGCTTGTGATTACATCTCTCGAGTTCTATCTTTTTCAATCAGCCATGGGTGATTTTCCACATTAAATTGTCTAACCATTACAGTCCACTCATGATCAAATTCCTTCGGTGTCCACCATGAACTTATGCATCTACAAAATGCTTGCACAAATAAAGGATCACTGATAATTACCTATGCATTGCGAGATATATGCCATGCACAAAGCCAGTGTCTAGCATTGGGAATAACAGTTCTAATTGCTCATTACATTACCCTATCCTCATCAGTAACAATTAAATTAGGAGTCTTGTCACACATTGCTTTGAAGAAATTTCTTAAAACCTTTTCGAAGGTATCAATTGTCTTATCAGCAAGTATGGTAACAACAAATACAATTGTTTGATGGTGGTGATTGATGCCAACTATAGGCATCAAAGGCCTGTCATAAGCATTCTTCGTATATGTGGTTTCGAAAGCTATAACATCTCTAAAGCATGCATAGTCAGACCTCGAAGTAGCATCTACCCAAAAAAATTATGCAATCGTCCACATCATTAATGCTATACTTTCTATAATATCCAATATCTGATTCTTTTTAATTTCAAAGTAAGCAAGAACAACATTAACATCACCAATCAATATTTCAACTTGAGTAAAGCGTGTAGCGCATTGTATAGGTCTTTTGCAACAAAACCAACATTTTGAGATCCACAAACTTGCTGAGTAAGGTAATTCATTATCTGTGACATACGGATGCCAACAGATTTCATAGCCTTTGCTTCAGCTAAATCTGATTCTTTAATTTGTCGATGAGACCATAAGAAAGATTTCTTTGATGTCTCACACATCTTATGATTATGATTCTCCTCACAACATGTGATTATCCAGTTATCGGATTCCCTCATGTTCACACACACAACAGCCTTACATCCATTTCTAAACAACGGCCCAAGACATCTTTTTTGATTGCATTTTTCTATTTTCTAAAGCCTAAACCCTTCTTTTGAATAAACAAATTATTGACCTACAAGAAGACCGGTAATGTTAAGTCTTGTGCTTGCACGACAAACATTGAAACCCATTTCAAAAGCATACACTTGCAAAATCCCCATGCATGATCAAGTGAATCAAAACTTATTCCAATTATTTCTTGTCTACATAATTTACTCAAAGGCTTATTATCAGAAGTAATACCATCCATGTCGACAATTTTACTAGATTCAAACTTGGTAGGAGTATGAGTACAATGGACAAAAATATCATGACCTTCATCACAGATATTTGGTGTTGAATCCATTAAGAACTTGGAAATACTCAATATAATATAAAATATATCATGTAAATCTGACTAAAGACAAGCATCAGAGTGTACATATATTGATGTAGCCGTGTAATTATTTCTTAATTCTTCATACCTCAAATTCACATACCTATAATATTTAGCTTCAACATCGATGCAGAATCAACAATGTTTTCTCTACCTAAACCGAATGCTATTGTTATTGCTTAAACGCTGAATTCATCATCTATCCAATAACTACTGGTTGTTGGAAACTTTATTATAGTCTATATAATTAGTTAGGTGAAGTCATAACTATTAGGTATAAAGCATTTAAGGATTCTATATACACAGTAGTGAAAATATAGATTAACAAAATTTATATGGGATTAATATTAAAAAATAGGGTAACATATTTAAAAATAGCAAATACAATTATTATTATACATATATAACATATTTAATTAAAAATTGCTTAATATATGATGAGTAATATATAGAGAAAAGTGTTATTAAAGTAAACATATATAGATACATATATAATAAAAAGTTACTACAACAAATAATTTTCTACACATATAATATATTTTATTAGACCAAAAATAATAATTTTTGTTAGTAATATACCCAAATAATTTGTTAGACTAAAAAATTATAAAAATTTCTTAACTTCATACAGTAATGCAGCAATTAGTTTGTTAGTTATATTATGATTAGTAATATACAGAAAAAAAGTGTTATTAAAGTAAACATATATGGATACAGATATGATAAAAAATTACTATGACAAATAATTTCTACACATATAATATATTTTGTTAGACCAAAAATGATAAATATGGTTAGTAATATACCCAAATAATTTATTGGACCAAAAAATTATGAAAATTTCTTAACTTCATACAGTAATGTGGCAATTAATTTCTCATACGTATAATGTATTTACATATGAAATAAAAAAAGTGAGAAAAGTAATATTATTTTATGTAAAAACATAGTTTACGTACATACATTACAGATATGATAATATATTTATGTAACGTGATAATACTTTTATGTTATTTGATAATGTTTATATGCA
>JBBYHO010000010.1:20331403-20353089 GCA_038382025.1 Adansonia gregorii
GGTAAAGGCAGTGCCTGCGAGAAGCAGTGAAGGGTTTGGGTTAGGGATTGGGATTGGGATTGGGATTGGGATTGGGAGGGCGGTAAACGACAAAAAGGAAATCAGAAACTGCAAGCAATGGGGTGAGGTCTGAGGTCTGACCGAGAGGAGGGAAAGGACAGATCCTGCGATTCTAGTGCCAATTCCAGCGTTTAGGCTTAATTAAAAGTTTTTAAAAAAAGTCAACATGGAGGGACAAACAGAACAGAAGGTCTTAAGCCGTGTGGAAATCAATGCTATTCCTCTTATCAGACAAAATTGCACAAACTATACAATAGAAATATAGAATGGATGCATTAGCTTGATAGATACTTAAATGCATAGAATCGAATCAAAGTAGCGAAAAGGTAAACTTAAGGAGAAACTTAAGAAATCCTCAGATACCCCAACCTACCTTCTTGAAGAATGCTGAATATGAATTATCCCAGATGAGTTTGTAATTGCCAGCCATGCATGTACTGAAGTTGCCCTATACAAACAAATGTACATATGGAAGAATTACAAGCGTAGCCATGACAGGTAAAACTTAATATTTCATAGCCAATGCACTACCCAATAACTTACTTGATCTGACTCATAACGCCGGTAAGGTAATATTAGCTGAAGAATAATCAACGATGCCCCAATGCAAAACAAGGAGAAGAATTTAAGAAATAGGCGCGCATAGTGATTCCAGAGACATAAGGGACAAGGAGAGACAAGGAAAAATAATAAGGCTACAATTAACTGATGACAGAAAAGAACCAATGTCTGCAACTCGAGAAAACAAATCAGAACATTAGCAAACAACAAAGGGGCAATATTTTTCCAACTTACTATTTTTTCCCCATCAGTATTTGTGCACTCCACACTAAATCCAATATCCTGACACCAATAATGCAAAGTTCAACACGGTAAAAAGTGATCCTACATATTTATATTTTATATAATAACTTAATTAAACTTGAATACATTGATGGGGAGAGTGACGCGGTAAGAAGGGAGGGTATGGAAAGAGTTCTTTTTAATTTCTTTTTCTTAGTTTGTTGTGGATTGTTGTGATATTTTAACACTACAAATTTCTTTTTGGGAGGATTTCCTACCTTGTCTCGTCGTCAAAGAGTAAAACCTTACCACATGTTTAATGAGTTCTGGTTAAAATGAAAAAACGTCTTTAACGTTTTAATAGTTTATGTGAATAGAATGACTTTTTGATCTTCTCTTACTTTTTCTTAAATTAAAGCAATAATTAAGAAAAATATTATCATACATATACACTTGATTTAACATTCAGGTTTTTTTTTTCAATTAATATTTGTAGCCAAAAGGCATTAACGTATGTAGTTTGCATTTTGCTACATGAGACACTCTTTACTTTCTTTTTTTTTTAATTTAAGGCATTATTTACCCTCCATTTTATTATATATCATATATTTTTAATTTAGGAAAATCCAAGAGATAAAAAGGAAGATTAACACAAGTATGGAGGAGAGAGAATATCAAAAAGAGTACTACAATTAAAATTAAAAAAAATTAATTTTGGAAAAAAAACCATTTAGAAGTTGTACGACAAACCCAAGTGAAACTTTTGTACTAATAATTAAAGCTAAGAGCATTTTAATAATTATAATTATATATTCAATTACTTCTTTTAGTTATTTTTTTGAAGTCCCTATGAAATCCTTGGATAGGATTGTCATTTGTAATTCAATAGTTGTTTTTTTAAAATTATTTATCTTTTCCAATGAAAATTATGATTGTTTACAAAATTTGATTAAATTGATATTAACGTGTTTTAATACATAAAAAATAAATATCATTTTCAAAATTTTAAAAAAATTTACTCATTTTAATAAAAAAATTATACGTGCAGCTACGCACGAGTTAATTTCTACTTATAATTAACGTCAAATGTAGAAAGTCTTTAAATGGCATCCAACCAACATGCTACTTTATTTATTCATGATACCACAGAATCATATTGAAAATACCTGATAAGCTAGTAAACTTAACGCTTCATTAAAGGTTGAGGAGAAATCAATGACAATACCATGTTCATCTTGCCCTGCACCAATGAGAAATCCCAAGCAATATACGAGTTTATTGACTCAACTGTCAATGAAACCTGTAAGGCAATGCATTAAAAAGCCAAAAAAAAAAAACAAAGTGAGTCAGATGAGTCATTAACTTATTATTTGCCTAATAAATTTTTTAAAAAATAAACAAAAGAACATTAGTTTACACACAAAAAACCCATTCCTGAAGTTTGATTTGACTTCAAATGATTCACAAGCAGTTCTGATTTACAATACTTAGAGTCAACCTAGTATTACACTACCCTCAATTATAGGGATTGATTCATTATAAATTCAAGTGACAAAGTCAACTGACAATTTTGTAAAGAATACAATGCAACCTCTAGAACTATACCCTTATAATCAGTATCTCACGAAAGCCCCAATGATTAACCCCAACACCAAACAATATTGGTCACAAAAAGTGTTAACTATTATAGTCTGTAATCATTGAATGCGCAATTTAATTCATTAAAGTAACAACCTATGGTGACAATATAATACATCCTTGTTTGTTTTTTAGCTAAACTGTAAAGATGAGAGGGAGTGGCTTGTATATTTGAACTTGATAATGTAGGGAACATGATTTATGGCTGAAAAGCAAATGGCACGTTATGGTGCAAGGAGAAAGGTAGGTAAGAAACTATTTTGCAGGATAAGAGTAGCATTCTTTGAGGCTTTCAGAATGATCAAACCACTCAGAAGTTGTAAGGGGTGGAAAAATCCGACAAGGCAAGTTGGGGGAGTGACAAAGGGAAGAAAGGAGCAACAAATCATGCAATTGACCTTTTAGCCTAGGCAAAAAGCACATACCTCTCATAATTTTCCATGAAGAAGGTTAGACGTTGTAAAATGTGAAAAGGCTTAAAAAAGGAGTTACAACTAGTTTATGATGATTAAGAAGTCAATGTGGACATTGATGTTTATCCAATTGAAGGAGTCATTAGTGGATTAAAAAAGTTAAAAAACAAGAGGAGTTGTAGAAGGTGAAGATCGGAGGCAACATAGCATTTTTAAACTTGCATTGTTCGCCGCAAATAGTACATGATGTGACTAGTGCTAGTGTTGAGAATGGAAAAAGTTATTTCAAAGGACGTTAAAAAAAGTTAGAACTGCCAATAGAGAAGCACCCTTACGCGTACAGATTTGATTGGCTTAAAAAGGAAAGTTGGTTAGTTGACCATTATCATGGAACATCTTATAGAATATAATTCATTTTATAGAGGTAACAAATACACTTCATACCATCATGATGAAGAAGCCAGAAAAAAAAAGGCTATCAAGGAAAATGGGTTTTTAATGGAGAAATTTGAAGTTGAGTGGAGCTTGTGCTTTAGCTAGCAAGTTTCTGCAAAATGACCCAGAGTGTAGATTGTCATAGCATCCTCTTCAAGTGCAGTTCTTGTTATAGCACTTATTGTTAGCGAGGAATTCCTATCTGTTTTACAAGCAAAAGAAGTGCACAACATGCTATTGATTTGGTCCCTTGGGCTTCATTACTGTCTAAATCTGTCCGCTTATAGCAAGGTTTTATTGCAATCAATACAGATGCAAAAGCATGTTGAGGAGTTACTTACTAAGGAATTGGTACAGAAGAGCAAGAGTCCTCATGCATGTCCAACCTTGCATCTAAGAAGAATGGTTCAGGGATGATATGCACGGGCCGTCGCATATCAACAAAATTAGTATCAAATATAGATCTCCCTTCCCTTGTTTGTGTAATATGATCAATTACCGGGCTGGTTCTAACATGTTCCTCTAAAATTGAGTGATGATTAGTGGAAACAGCCTTAAAGATACCCAGTGGGCTCTATTGGGTTAGTGATGCGATTTGGCCACTTTAATGCACCAAGCACATTCATGCGAGTCAAGGCAGAGGTACAAAAGCCTTTTCTTCAATTTGTTTGGTGAATGCTAGTTTTGATAACATCTTTATTCATAGTAAATCTAAGGAAGAACACTTAACTAGCCTAAGCCAAGTTTTAGAAGTTCTCCTTATACAGAAACACTATATAAACTAGAAAATTTCTCCTGTAAGGTTGTGTTTTGGGATTCATTGTCTTGAAATCGATATATGGATTAAAACTAGATCCACAGGAAGTGTGTGCTGTTAGAGGGTGCCAGCATCCAAATCAGACAGAATTCAAAGATTTTAAGGGTTAGACTCATCTTATGTGAGGTTCACAAGGACTTTTATTTCCATCGTAGGCCGTATTACTAAATGCTTGAAAAAGGGAAAACTTTGACAATATGCATGATTTCCTTATAGCTATATACTTGTAGTCGACTCAAACATTGAGAAGTAGAAGTGTGATATTTTTCCTTTTTTACAAGCGAAGGAACAGTTAATGAAAAAAATTTAAAAATAAAAGAAATTAAAGAGAACTTCAATAAGGTGGTCTATAGTTCATGAAAAAAAAATTAAAAATTAGAAATTAAAGAAATTAAAGAGAACTTCAGCCAAGCAGGCTTCTTGCACCTACCAACCTAGGAAAAAGTGTGCCTAGGTGCACTAGGCATCCACCTAATCAAATGTGCTTGGCACTAAGGTGCAACGCCTAAGTGCATGCCTTAACAACACTGGGAGTGAAAGAAACAAAGAAATGGGTTGTGAAAAAGGAATGGCATGAAAGAAACAAAGAAACAAAGAAATGGGTGGCTTCAGGTACGTGGAGTAAGGCAGTAAGCGGCCAAGAAAGGGTCCGGTGAAATGTGAAATAGCTAGGGTTCGAGAAATAGACTTCATTTTTAGTTGAAAATTTTAGTTCACGTTTTGTCTTTTAATAAATAGATATTTGATGTTGAATAAAAAATGAGAGGAAATTTAATGGGCTTAGGAGTTAGGCAAATGGACTTGACGGACAATTTAAATAGACTATTTAAATTAAATGTATTTGGTCTTCAGACTATTTGATTGGATATGGGCTTGATAATACTTAATTCCTATATAAATGTAAATTTCTAAAATTGGATAATTCAGATAACTAACGAAAATTTTCATAAATGTAACTGACTGGATTGATCGAATTGATCAAGAGTAAAAGCCAAATTAATCAAATTGCATCAGTTAATTCAATTATTTCGGTTCTAACCAAAATTCCTCACCCCTATCTGCAAGACCAAAAGTTTGAGCAAATGGAGTATATAGGATAGCCATACTCAAGTCCATGACACTTAATCTCCTTTGGCAGGATGTGATATCAATAAATGCGAGACGCAAATAGAAATGCACTACTAGCTACCAAGAATAGGTAGGTCAGGTAATCAAATGTAGAAATGAAATTGCTTTAAGAACAAACCTCATAACTTTTCCCAGCAGGAACAGTTATCTCCTTGAATTCATCATTTTTCCTGGGGAAAAAAAAAAAACTATTTGAACTGGAAAAACCAACACCAAGTTTCGGCAGAAACTAGGACACTCACCTCATTTCTAACATGTTGGCATCCTCTGATGAAATAAAGAATGGTGAATTGGCAAAGACCTCACTGATAGATAGATGCATATATAAACAAATAAGTACATAGTCCAATACAGCTGGATAATTAATGCAAACAGCTTATAATTTTGTGATCATAGAGACCGTTTTAATAGTTAAATCATCCTTTGGATATCTAATATTGCTTAAGCAATCATTTCATTTGTAGTCAGTTCGTGTTAGATTACTACTGACACACAACGTAGGACCAACTCTGTTAAAATTTCATTTTGATAAAGTAGACATGCATGCCTAAAGGCAGTCCAAAGATAATTCCACGATATACCCAGTAAAGTTGTGCAAGTAACAAGCCTGTAATTTGTGAACCAAGATCCTTCAACAGATAACCATTCAGGTTGAAAATGAGGTCTAAGACTCTTTCAGCAGAATGAAACTACTCAAGTGAATGAAAACATGGTCATTTCTTGATAGCCACAAGCCAGAGAGGTGGCATTCCAACAAAAAGCTAAAAGAAAGGGAACGAAATGTTGGCTGAATTGTTAAAACAAAACCTAGCAGGCAAGTCAAATAGCTTAGGAAACATCATCTGCTATACGTACAAAGTTATATATTAGACCTCAATCCCCAAACAGAAGTCAATCACCTAAAAATATTCCAACTACATAAAGTATCTATTATAGAAAAATAATTATCATTGCCATTATCATTGCTATAAAAGCAGCAGCAGCATCAATAAGAATAATGCAATGATGTAAATTGCACCCCATATTAATCAAGAAAGAAACAACCTTATAAAGTTTATGAACCTCTGAAACTCGGAGGTGTAGACATTGACTGCTTTTTCCAGGACTGAGATCTGATGACTATTTCTGAAAGGATATGGTAGAAAATCAACCAGGAGAAGACATCAATACTACAACCAGCCAGATGGTATAAAACATAATTAACACTGTATTAATTTATTTGTCATGCAAGTCTAGTTCCAGATTATGTAAATTCATTATGCAAAGAAACAAAAAATAAATGAACAAATATAACAAAGACTGCAGGATATCTCACAGTTTAAAAGCTTCAAATCTCTGCCATGCTAATGAAAGAAATAGATGGATAAAAAGCACCATCCTTGTAAGGCTATACAAAGGGGGTCCATAGCGTTGCCGCTGCTCTTCCATGGGCCTATTTATAGGAAGCCAATATTTTTCATTCAAGCTTTTCAGCAACTCCTAAATAATCACTTCTAAAACTTCTAATTATTCTACTGGGCAGACATGTAACTTTAATGTATCAAAATGGAAGGACTACGTAAAAATGAAAAGAGCTTACCCATCATCATCATTTATTTGCCGAATAAAATCCAATAAAACCTTCACAGACGTTTAGAGGGGCAAGAAGGATGTTAGAAAACTAGCCAGAAGTATTATGCTTAAAAATATGGAATTTTCCAAAATTAATCAAAATTTTCATATGCATCCAACTTTGCAACTTCTTATAGAGTGTACAATTCGGGATCTCTACTTGAGAAGGAAAAATAATATATCAAGCGCAACCAAGAGCAGGAGAACAGTATAATTAGCATGTTTATTGAATAAGCAATTCTGCACATTAAGCACTAATGACATGACTAAAGAACAGACTAGTAAGCTAGACAATATTCAGCTCAAGGCTTGAACAATGTTCCAAGAGCTGTTAATGCATAAAAAATAAAGGATTGGAAGGAAAACTCATCAAAGAATTAAAGAAATGTAATATCATCAGCAGAAAACAGGATAAACTGCATAGTTGAAAGGTGAGAGATTATATAGGACAATATGCACGTGAACTGACAGCACATTTTGTTCGTAGAATGGAATAAGATAGGAATGGAAAATCATCTATACAGAAATAGATTAAAGGAGAGAGCTATTTTTCTGCTCGGTTCAAAGAATGGGAGTAGACTGGTAATATTATTTATTATTATTATTATAATCATCATGTTTGTTTGAATGGAATAAGATCAAGGAATCAAAAAGGAATTGAACAAAAATATCATTGTAGCCTTCAATTAAAATAATGCTATTTTAACCATACACCATCGATTAGGCTGTAATGATGACCATATTAGAAATCCAATGTGCTAATCAGTGTTACCAGCAATGACATCTAGTCACAGTTAGCACCAATCTGACACAATCACCACCAGACCTGATCACAGGGCACCAGATAAGTTATAGCATGCCTGTAGCCAGATCTAGTTGCTTGGGGGCAAAATTGGTGGTTGACGTGCAGATTAGGAGGTTGCAATGCTGCCAGAGTCGGACACAGAAATCACCAGTGAAGCTTTGAAAAATCATGTAAATATAGGAAAAGAAAAGGTCAAGGGCAAAATTATCCAAATAAGAGTGTCCCTATTCTCTTGCTGATTCCTCAGAATTGCCATTTTGTGAACCAAACAAAGAATTACTTTTAAACTTATGAATTCCGTCCCAACAAACAGACTGTAACAGCCAAAATGACGCCAAAGAGGCTCATACAATGGGGCGACGAAGACCAACCTGTGGAACTCCAACCAAGTACTTTACAAGGGTTTTATAGACACCTGTTGCCGAACCAAGCTGCACTAGCTGTCTCCTCCTGATATGGCATTGCATAGTCACAGCATTAGACTCTTATACACTACATACTAAAACTTGCAAAAGGAAAACAAAGGAGGCTCACCGGTCCATTTGTTGTTTCCATAGCAAAGCATATCGATCATGTATGCTTCCACCAGAATTAACCAGAGCATCTACCTCCGCTTGCTTATTCCTCTCTGATCTCTCCTTTTGTTGTCTGATGAGTGTTCCTCGAAAATCTTGAGGCATGTAGGTCATAACTGGAATCCAAAGAAAATGCATCAGCAGATCATAAGATATCTCCACAACCATAAAAGCTACAAATGTCATATCTGATAGGTCAACAACACAAATACTTTTCTGCAGTGCACACTGTTTAATAAAATTAGTTTGCCTCTACCCAACATAGAAAATCTCTGAACATTTAAAGCTATTGATATAAAATATTATAAATAAATAAAGCAACAAGTGAAGGTTATCAACCCCTTAACTAATCAAAATTGTGAATACCAAATGCCAACATCTTGCACGTTCAACCAATGCGGCTTATTAAATGGGGAAAAAAAGCATTAAACCACATATGTAGGAGCTTTGATGATGGCACTTCGTCAGCCTCCAAAGCTATCCTTTTGCATTCCTTCCACAAGAGACAAAATACAAAAATGAAAACAAAATAAAATAGACCAAGAAAAAGACTAACTCTATCGTTATTTTCCTGTTTAGAAACCCAAATTCAGCTTGGTTTGAAACTTCCTTGAAATTGAATCAAATAAAATCATGCACACCCCCTGAAGCTCACTTTCCAAGCCACTGTGAACTAAAAATGGAGGAACCAGCATTCAGAAGGCCCTTGTCTCCAGCCAGGAAGAACAGATCTGGGAAAGGTCCTTCATAGACATTATCACACAAAAACCAATGCCAAAAGGAACCGAACTTCCACTCCCAAGTCCCAACATCAGAAGAAAAATAAATAGCCAATTAACTCCATCCTCCCTAATCCACTTCCAAAGAACCAAAACACTTCTAGAAATTCACCAACAATTTACATATATTAATCAGTTTGGCAGAATTTTCTATTTTGCCTGCCTAATATTAAACCTTAGAGGAACATTGATGTGAGATATCAAATAACACCACTCCTTGTGATGCCCAGATGTCAAAATGAAAAAACTACTGAAGTAGCAGTGAATAAAGTACTTAGGCACTTCTTTTTAGGTCAAACTTATTAAACACAGATAAGTCATAAGCCCCATCTGGGATACGATATAAGACACTCTGGCCATGACCCAGATAATAAACTTCTTATAGTAGGGAGATAACCTATTAAATTGGGCTAGGCCAAGTGAACTTTTAATTAGAAGGTTCTAAAGTTTATTCTATCACAGTTTCTATGCTATGAAGCCAATGGACTAGATTAATTTGAATTATATAAAAAATTACATTAAGAACTAGTAATGAAAATAATTTTCTAAAGGAATTTATAAGATTTGAGAGACCTTTTACAGCCTGTCAGTTGATATTTTTTATTCAAAAATTAATGAAATTATAACTAATTATTATATAAGACTTTTTATTGTCATATCCTGCCATGTCCATATCCTAATCTTTCAAAAATTTCCATAACTCTATGTCCAAACTGTATTGTACCCATATCCATTATCCCTATCCATACTTCCTATTGTTAAACAAATGAAGAAGAAAGGAATAGGGCCGAAGTGCACAAGGAGTATAAGATAAAAACGGTTAGAAATAAAACACTTCCCTTAACCAACCGACATACTAAACCAATTATAGCCATTAGTATACTCAACTACACACTTTTATCCATCAAACAATGCCAGTAGCACCCAGCTAACTTCATATCATCAATACAAAAGGTACTACATCTTAGAGAACATTATTTGAACATATGCAAAGCAATAAAGCCAGCCGTCTGCAGTAACTTATTTCTCAACATGTTAATAACTACAGGTCAATACACCCAGTTCAACCAGCAGAAAATAATAGCATTCAACAATCAATATAGTTCAAATAAAAATCAATACACCTAGAAAATTCCTCATCTTAGCAACTAAATCTAAAAGAGTAAAATTCACCGATATTTCTTAGCCATTTTAACTAGTTTAATTTTGGTCTCTAACCTAGTTGTTCAAATTGACTCCACAACCTTATTAAAATAGTAGCCAACTTGATCCCCCTAAATTTGGATATTAAAACTGATGGAATTTACACCTAGAGCAACACATCAATATCATGTGGCATCTGAAGGTCAGCTATGATCATAGACAAGGAAAAGTACATTTTTTCCCATAGCAATTATCTGAAAATGACAGATAATCACATACTGCTGATCAAATAATCTTCAACATATTACTGTGCAGTGAAAATGTGCAAGTTAAAACATTTTATGAAGTACAAAATTCCTCTCTAAAATGTCAAATACACTGCAAAAGGAAGACTTCAGGAATCCCAAGAAAGTTACAGAATTTGCAATTAGCATTGCTATTCAGGAAGAAGTTCCAGAAAAAGCTTTGAAACAAAATTTCTTTAAAACCTAGTAACTCAGATAGAATGTTTACACCCACATAAATAAAACATGCATGTACATTGACATTCATAAACATACAAACACAGTGCAAGCCTAGGAATTTTATGTTGATGCAAGTATCTATGAATCCCCACAAAAGCGAAGCTGACCTATGTTGAATACACGTTCTGAGTTTCTCGATTGGAAAGACTCCAATATCCTCAGAGTTGACTGAAATTTTTCCTTGAGCCGCTCAAGAATGGTAGCAAATTCCGCAACCTCAGATCTTGATGGTTGCTGAAGCTGCAATGATGAAGCAGACGCGCGATAAATTATAAATTAACAGAAGTGTTATAAATTACGATAAGAAATCCAATGTAAAAGTCAATTTTGAGGGAAAATAAAAATGCAATAAAGTAAAAAAAAGCCAAAAAACAAGGGGGAAAAAGTAGATAGGAAACTTTATGTTCCTTACCGGGGTTGGCCAGTGAGATCTTTCAACTAAAAACAGAATTTCTTCAATATGTTCTCTATTTTTCCACATATTCTCATCCATTTTATGCGGAGGCTGACTGTCCGCTTCTTGTATTAATAAGCTTTCACCTAGAGCATCAAAGGAGAGAGAAAATGCCGAAAACAAAATCGTTCCATTGGCATTCATGTTATGTTATCATAAGAAAGGCACTTTTTTAAAAAAAGCAAACCCTGTGATTTCATTTATGTTATCTGTAATCAATTAGGTTACAGTTTTGCCTTTGCTTTAGAACAACTTTTAGAAAGAAGAAGCAAGCAAATAACAAAAAGCATGCAGAAGAGGAAGCCGATATTTTTGAGTTTGGAACGACAAGCATTCTTCGTTTCATAATTATTTAATAATTAATTAAATCCTGAATAAAAGAGGAACAATGCATGCTAAGATTCTGGATAATTGTAACCCAAATAGAAATCCGCAGCCTACTACTCTTACTTTTTTCATTATTTTTTTTTCTAAATTTCCAATTTCCAATCCCTAAGAATAAGGCAACAATATAGGAAAGTGATGATAACAGATTAATAGCAATTAATAGTAACTCTAAAATAAATAAACATTGATTAAACAACCTTGAGTCGGGGGAAAGCCTTGGATCAAATCCTGGGAGAAAGACCGAATCTGAGAGGAAAGACGATATACGTCATCGGGAAGTGGGTCGAATGGGTACTTGTCGTAATAAGACGCAAGAAACGTCCTTGTTATGGGTACCAGACCCTCCGTTGAAGCCATTCTTCTTTCTTTTTTTTTTTTTTTTTTAAGTTTACGGGTATGTCTGATAACAACAAATCGTATTGACTATGAATATAGAATCAAAGAAGGCTTAAGAGGATTGTATTTTGGTTGGATCTAAACGAAACCCTTCACCTTCGCCAGAAAGATTGAACCAGGGAAGCAAATTTCCACGCTAACGATCATGGGTTGGATTGGGTGGGTCGACTCGACGGGCTGCCTATCCGTTTCCTTTTTTATTTTTTATTTACTTGTTTTATTTTGAAGCAATTAATAATACTTAAATTAATTATTTTAATTTTCTTAAAGGTGTTTACAGGCTATGTTATCTATTCAAGTTAATAGATTAATCTAATATTAATAAGATTTAAATAAAAATATTAAATTTAAAAAATAAATATTATTAAAAAAATTAAATTTGTTTATTAAATGTATCAGTTTTTGATCTCAACATTTAAAATTTAAGTTTAATTTGATAAATTTTTCAATTATATAGTTTACATTATTTTTATATTTATATATTATGTAATTTATATTATACATTGAATGAAATTATATAATATTAAAAAATACATTAAGTTATTCATATTTTGAAGCTTAATAAAAAATTATTAAATTATTAAAATTTAAATTTAAATATTTTTTAAAAAATATATAATATATGCAGGCTTAACAAACTTATATCATTTTTTACAAATATGAACGAATTTGAAGTTTATATTTTGAATCAAGTTGGGCATAGGCATATATAAATGGTACTAATGTTATATTTAAGTTGGACCTAACTTGATTTATGACCACTTTTAAAAATGTTTATCTTGTTTGTGAAATAAAGTAAAGAAAATATCGTTCAATAGTTTTTTTTTTTTAAGTATTAGTTTACACTATAAAGAAAAAGAAAAGTTCTATTTTAAAAGAAAATTAGAATCTTTCCATTTCGCTAGGAAAATTTTTAAAATTTATAAGTATCTAATGAAATTAATAATTGCATATGAACGTATTAAAATTTATATAAAATAAATTATTAAATATAAAAATTTATATAAATATATAATATTTTAAACACAAAAAAAATAATACGAACACATATGAAATCAAAATTTTTTCTAAATTAAATCACTATTTGAGATACTTGATATTTGACACAAACATAAATGAGAAAATAATTAAAATAACACCAGATACAAAAATACCATGAATATGGCATGCAACGTGTCAAGATTTGTATAAAATGAATTATTAACATGCAAAAATTTATATAAATTTATAATAGTTTGAATAAAAAATGAATATATACGAACACAAAAAATTTTCTTTAAATTTAAACACTCAGATAAAGTATGCAAAATATGTCAAGCATTGAGACATGATGAAAACACATAAAATTTTATCGTAATTAAATCAAAATGACAAACTATACAAAATATTTCGTGAATTGAGATAATATCTGTGCTTCAACTTATCAAACAACTGCTACTCCAACCCAAAAAAAATCATGACAAATAAGAAAAGTTCTCGAAGCATTGATGGATTGTTTGAGATAATAGATGAGATAGGCAAGTTTAGGGTTGCATATCAAGAAGCTACCGAAGAGATTAAGGATATTTTTGCATTCTTCAAGAAAGAAGCTAAGGAGACTACTATGAGGACATGATATTCATGAAAATCATGGAAATTAAAGGCCTCTTTAAATATGAAATACTTACAATAGGAGAGTAAGTTAGCAAAGATGCGCACAAGGTAGATTTCTTATTTTCTTTGCCAAAAGAATTCAAAAAGGATTACATTCTTAAGTAATTAAGTGAATGTAATCCCTAGCAACCCTCTTTTGACTTTAACCCTTCTCTAGATTCATTCTTTCCCTTTATGCTGATAGCATTAATGAAATAGATATTGGTAATTTTATGTAATTGCATATATTAATATTTTGACTTTATGGCTTATGTTTTGAGATGTCGTAGATTGATAAATGTCATAAATTGCTTGTTATAGCTTTTATAAAGTAGCTATCATTTATTAATAGCTTTAGGTCATGACTACTTTGGCAACTAATGAACTTGAATTCCAAATATGTTAGCAAGTTTACACTTTTGGCATCTAATAGCATTTTGTTATATTAGTTTTGAATTAATCTTGTTTTTGATATAACTAAAACTTAAGTTCAATTAGTTTGTAATTAAATAATTTCACCTTAGTATTTTTTTTCTTGAATTAATTTTGAAAATACTTTGAAAAATACCAAAATGTTTTTACTCCTTGTATCACTCGAAAATGTGAATGGATACTTTAGTATAAAATATTTTTGAGATAAATTTTGTAATGTTATGAAAAACCCATTAAAATTGATTTTCGTATGGATGTATCAATACATCGGGTGCTGCATCAATACACACCATTGTTATATCGATACAAGGGTTTTCCAATGGTCATGTTTTTATACAGATACAGGCTATGTATTGAAACACGCCTAAATGTATCAATATAAACTAGAGGGAATGAATGAGAATCACTCAAATAAAAGCTCACAACGACTATATTTCTTCACCAATCATTCCAAACAGCCATATTTATGGTCAAGGCTATAAATAAGCTTCTCCAACACCTCCAACAATGTGATGAACCAAGAAAAAGAGCTTAGAGTCAAATTTTACACCAATTCTATCATTTTTTTAAATAGTTCACATTTGTATAAGATTAATTCATTTTATCTTCATATTCTTCATTTTATATCTTTAGAATTGGCATCCCTTGAGCCAAAAATCTTGTAAACACCCAACCTTTAGAGGTTGTATTTTGTTTACACCTAAATTCTTATAAAAAGGTGAGGTTCAGCCATTAAAAATTAAAGAATAATTTTATATTAGCCATAAAAGATATAGGGTAAAGGTTGCTATCTTAGCCTAGAAAGTTAAGAAATGTAAAGGTTTTACCTTGTCCTTGAAAGATGGACAATTTAAGTTAGTGAATTAGGAAAATTCGAGGTAAGTGAGGCCAATGTAGAGGACGTAGGCAATTGAAGATGAACCTCCCTAAATACTTGAGTTTACATCCCTTTCCTCAGCTCTTTAATTGTCTTTGTATTATTCACTAACTTGCACCCCAAAGATCATTATTTAGATTTCTTAATTATTTCTCAAAATTTTAATTTGCGAAAAGTTTTTATGAAATCAATTCACAAAATTCTAATTTCATTCACCACTAAAAGATCTAATAGTTGGTACCAAAACTTGTGTCTCAATTTTATAAGCTTAACACCCTTGAACACCACAAAAGACCAAACAAAATGGCAAGTGGTGATATGATGGCTATGGGGCTTGAAGAACATTCCATTATGAGGCTTTTTCTCTTTGATGGAGAAGATTATGCATATTGAAAGACAATGATAAGGCTATTTGTCCAAGTCAATGATTATTAAGTATGAAATATATTCATAAGGAGTCTATTCATTCAAATAAAAATGGTAAGAGATGAAGAAGTCCCCCAAAAGAAAATGAATGGAATAAAATAAACACCAAGATCGCTCAAGTAAGCTCCAAGGCCATGTACACTCTCTTTTATGCATTAGGGCCAAATGATTATAGCCAGTGTCCCTATGTGATAGTGCCAAAGAGATATAAGACAAGTTGGCTATCACATATGAAGAGACCAATTAAGTCAAAGAGTCCAAGATAAGCATGCTAAGTTTTGACTATGAAATGTTCAAGATGAAAAGAAAGCATCCAAGATATATGTGATTGATTCACGAAGCTTGAAGGGACTTGCGAAGGTGTCTCCTAATAAGGTGATGGACAGGAAAATGTTGAATAGTCTCTTTAAGCCATAGGAAGCTAAGGTGACCATAATAGAAGAGTTAAAGGACCTTAACCTCATTGCCTTAGAGAAACTCTTTGGATCACTCTTTACATATGAAATGAAGATGAATTATGAAAAAGAGCAATTGAGGAAAATTGAAGTTGCATTGAAGGCTTTTATGAGCAAAGAAAAGTAGGATGATAATGATGAGGAAGGTGATGATGTTGAGATGATCATTTTTGCAAAGAAATTCATAAAAATGAATAAAGGCTTTTCATCTAAAAAAAAAGTTAACCGAGTGTTGTGCTACAGTTATAATGAATTGGGCCATGTTAAATCTGATTGCCCATTGTTGAAGAAGAAAAAAAAAAGAAAGTGTTTTATAACAATTTAGAATGATAGTGACTCTTTTGATGATGATGACTCCAAGGAAGACCAAATTGGTAACTTTTGCTTTATAACTCTTGATGAGCCTAAGGAACCTCAAACTCTTCAAATTTAAATTTTTATAAATTTGATGAACTTGAAACTACGGTTGAGGAAATCAACTCAAAATATAAAAAAATGATTTCAAAATTGAAAAACGAAAATAATTTATTGTTGAAATAAAAATTGAGTTCGAAAATGAAAATAAAAACTTGAAAAATGATTGATTTTAAGCTGGGAATCTACATTCTAGAGAAAGTCAATCTTGATTTAAAAAGAAAAATTAAAAGGTTGGAGTAAGAAAAAAAATTCTTTTTAGACAAATCTTTTCAAGTTAATATGCTCAAGTGCTCACATTATAATTTTCATGATCATAGTGCACATACTTGTCTTATTAAAAAAATGAGACAATTTAAAGTTAGAAAAATATGGGTTTTTAAAGAATAAGAGGCTTTGAGACTAACATTTAAGGACCTAAGCAATTTGGGTACCAAAAACCAAATAAAAGTATCTTGTAGGTATGTTAAAGCAATTGGAGCAAAATACTGAATTTGGATGCTTTAGACACCAAAAAAGATGATGAGCAACCTCTAAGCAATTAACTTATTGATTTGTATAATGGTTACATACTTATGCTATAGATATATGTTTATATATAGTGCTTTATCGAAAGATATATTTGTGAGATATTGTTTTAATGCAAATGATTTTAATGAAAAGTCATGTTTTGCATCTTAAGTCATTATGAGCTTATTCATGTATGCATTTGGTGAATTGGTGCCTAATGATGATATGCTTAATTGATTTGTGAAATGATGTTATGAAGCATAAACTTAAGCATGATTTGTGCATGAAGGTTTGATTTTAAAAAAATCCCTATTTTGAGTTGTTAAAAAGCTCTAATGCATGAATTAGGATACTTGATTATGCTGTAAATTCATGTTTTATGGTTTCTACAAGTTCGGTGTACATTAAACATACTTTTAAACTTATGGTTTGAATGAATCAAGACCTTTAGTTATATATTGCCTTGCTCATGCGACCAAATATGCAAATTCATTCAAACTTTGTTTTGAAAGTTATTTTATTTCAAACTTTGTTTTGAAAGTTATTTTATTTCAAACTTTTGATTATTATATGAGTTTAAAACGTCTAAAATCGAAAGGTTTTCATTAAACTATCAAATCATGGTTTTTAGACTGTCAGATTGTATATTTTTCAAAGCATTTTTCGAAAAACTTAAGGTATGTATTGGTACTTAGAGCCTTGTATCGATACAATGAACAAAAACCTAGAAAAACCTAGATTGTATCAATACAATGAATTTTTTATTGATACAATACAGTGTGTATCAATATATAAGCCCTTAATATCAGTAAATGTAACAAAATTTGGACAATTTTATGCTGTTTTGGTTTTAAAATGCAAAACTGGTCTCTTTAATGCGTTTTTTTCTTGAAATGCTTCACATGTTTGAACACTATTTCTTAACTCATCACATGCTTGAACATCACATTTGACTGATTGATAAGTATTTTACAAATCAAAAGCATGACTTGCTTGATTAATTGCTCATATTGCTTCATAATGCTCAAAAATATAAAATTTTCTATGTATCATTGTTTTTGTGCCTTAATAAACATATTTTCTTGCATTATAATAATTTTTTTATTTATTAACATTTGGTGTCACTTGTTTCAAAATCTCATTGAGCGTTTTGAACATTTTTTTTTATTTTGACAAAACATGAACTTATTGAATATTTTTTATGAAAATTGAAATCTTGATACAACTAATACTCATCTTTTGCCAAGATTTTTATTAAATTTTGCAGGAAACAAAGCATGCAACCTCTTCAAATCAGGCCAAAACCATCAAGGGATGCTCAAACAGTTAAGACATGATAAACATATCATCAAAGCTTGGTAAGTTTAAGTTAATTACTAAACTAGTACTATTCAATTTTTATCCCTTAGCATTAAGTTTAGCAACATGCATGAGTAAATTATATATGATTGATATTCTTGTCTGTCATGTATGCTTTAAAATATTTGCTTTGAATGAATCCTTGAACATTTCTATGTACTTATATTTCATCTTTAAGCAAGTTCATTGATTCAATAATTAGTCAAATGATTTTATTGATATATCATGAATGAGCAAATGATTTTTGAACCTATGAAAGTTTGCAATGTTTTTCTTAGAAAAATTTTTTAACTTTCCATATGGTTAGTTGAATGATTATGAGTAGTATACTTATGTACAAAAAATTCAAAAATTAGTATCTATTATGCGTCTAGATAGCAATTGGATTAATATTTTTTTATATTCTTTAACAATTAGTTCTTATTACTCATAATCCCGAACGTGCTTAAATATTTACATATGAATACATGAATTTCATGAAGTATACGTTAGAGCTTAAATGCATATATTTTCTTAATATTAGTATACATGCTCTTAAATGATTCATAATTAGTATACCTCTTAGAAATCTTATTGGAATTAGTTCCCTAGCTTTGAATTAATTATACCTTTTACCTTTTTGATATTTCAAAAAGGGAGAAAATTTTAGGGGTAATTTGCTTGTGCTTTATTGATACATATGCTAGCAAATATGATGATTTTATATGTGCTTATATGTCTCATATATTATGAAAATTTTAATATATTTGCATTGGTGTTCTTGTATGACAAAAAATACCATTGCCAAGGTTTTCAAAAGCATTTTGCAAAATCTTTAAAAAAAATCTTTTTCCTCGATTTATTAAAGGAAAGCTTTATTGAAAATCTTCAAATGATTGAGGGGGAGTTTTACAACCAAATTCACCTTGAGTTTTGTCATATTAAAAAAGGGAAGATTGTTACCTCTATTCGCTTTGAATTAATCTTGATTTTGATATAACTAGTGGGAATGAATGGGAATCATTCAAATGAAGCTCATTACATCTATATTTCTTCACCAGACATTTCTAATGGCCATGTTTATGATCAGAGCTATAAATAAGCCTTCCTAAAACCTCCAACAATAAGATGAACCAAGAGAAATAGCTTAGAGTCAAATCCTACATCAATTCTATTCTTTCTATCTTTGTATTAGTCATTTTATATCTTTAGAACTAGCATCTCCTTGAGCCAAACATCTTATAAACATCAAACCATTAGAGGTTGCATTTTGCTTACACCTCAATTCTTGTAAAAATGGGAGGTTCCTACTCAGCCATTAAAAAATAGATAAGGGTTCTATCTTAACCACAAAAGATAGAGGGTAGAGGCTACTATCTTAGCCGAGAAAGATAGAGATTGTAAATGTTATACTTATCCTTGAAAGATAAAAAATTTAAGTTAGTGAATTAGAGAAATTCGAAGCAAGTGAGGCTGAGGTAAAAAAACGTAGGCAATTGAAGCCGAACCTCTCTAAATACTTGAGTTTGCTTTTTTTTTCCTAGCTCTTTAATTGTCTTTATATTATTCACTAACTTACACTCCAAAGATCATTGTTTATCAATTTTATTTATCACCGTTTTAGTTTATGAAAAGTTTTAATGGAATCAATTCGCTTCCCCCTGATTTCATTCATCACTCAATAGTCTAACATGCCTACTGGTTTTGCATTTTAGGTTTTCTTTCTTTTCTTTATTTTGCCTTTCAAGTTTATTAATTTTGGCATCTACTAATATCATTTTTTATTACAATAATTAAAATAAAATGTTATTAAAAAAACACTGGTGTGGAGATCTAATCAAATTAAATATGATTAGTAAAAAAACTATAAGTCACAACCTATTATTGCCTTATAAAAGGCAAGGATATTTAAGCAATGTGATGATTTCAAAATGTTACATTCTTGGCCAACCAAACATGTTCATCTTCAATGAAAGGATGGTCAACCAAATGCATGCTGAAAGATTAATAGGAATGTGATTTCGTTAGCTTGAAGATAGAATCCTATTACCAAAGGTAATAAAATATTCTCCGAACCAAACATGAATTTCTCACTCATTTTTTTTGTTGATTCAAGAAAAATTTTTGTATTGGTTCTTGAAATATTCTTTTCAATGAAAAATTTTATAAAAAAAATAGAATTTATGGATTAATCAAATAATTCTTTTTTTTTACTATTTCCCAAAATTTTTTGATGATTATAATATTTTATCCTGATAACTTATTTTGTTAGAACTAATATTTATTTCTTGAGTTAGAAATTCATTTTTCTTATCTTTTGTAATTTTTTTCTATTTGATTTTTGATTGTCTTTGTTTCTCTTAGTCAGATATTTTATCTTTTTCTGTTAATGAATAAATTGTCCACTCCATAGATTGGATTTGAAGGGATGATTTGTGAATCATTTTATTACTAATTATCGAATCTTTTTTAGATTCCCCAAATTCATATATTTCTCTTAACCCAAAAGATGGAATTGGATTTATTTTTGAAAGTCCTTTTATAATTCCCTTTAAAAATAGAATACCATAAGTGTTGCATTTTTTTTTTGTTTCTTTTGAGATTTTTTAAAACAATTTTGTTCTTTCTTTTAAAATTGTTAAAGCTATAAAGCATCTAGTTTTAAATTTTTTCTTCTTTTTAGTTCTTTTAAAATAGGCTTAAAAAATAAAGATCGTTTAGGAAAACCAAAAGGTAGTTCAGTTTCCATACAGCATCTAGTTTTAAATTTTTTACTTTTTTTTAGTTCTTTTAAAATAGGCTTAAAAAAATAAAGGTCATTTAGGAAGACCAAAAGGTGATTCAGTTTCCATTCCCTATACTGTTAAAACGCAAAAATCATTCTTTTGACTTTTCTTTTCTTTTTTTTTCATTGGATCTTTATGAGAAGGTCACAGTAAATCTATGCTGAGGTTTCAGGTAAAAAGGAAATAGGATTTTTCTCTGAATATCGTTTGTTAACCAGTTTTATGGAAATTCTGTTTGGTATAATTGAACACCATTATAAGTGTATTTAATATGCATTTCTCGATTCTAACTAGTCAAATCCTTGGACCACTAGGGAAATTGAAATAATAATATATCGGTAATGTTTTTAGCTATTATCAATAAAGGTAATATAATATATTTTCTAAAAATCAATTGGGTTATTAATATGAATCCCATTATTGCTTGAGCAAGTACAATGCTCTCCCAAGCTTCTGCTATTTCTATTTGCATTTTCTTTTCTTTTTTGTCCTCGTGTTTTTTCTTAATCTTTTTTTTTTGTATAATAAAAAATTTGTTATTCTTTGCTTTTACATATCCAATTTCGAGATATTAGTTTCATCGGTTCAGAAATATCAAAAGAAAAAAAAGAAGGTTTATCCATTTTGCCCAAAAAAATGGGGAATGCACATTTGCTTGAAACAGTTTCCAAATAACTGTTTTATGCCTTTGGGCTCAATGCAAATCCAACTATTGCAAATAGCTTATTAAAGCCACTTCATCTATTTGATCAGGATCATTAGCTTCCTTGGTATTAGTACAAGTTGTTAGCTATTAGCTTTGAATTAATCTCAGTTTTGATATAACTAAAACTTAAGCTTAATTAGCTTGTGTTTAAATATTTTCAAG
>JBBYHO010000011.1:4987-17133 GCA_038382025.1 Adansonia gregorii
TGGAGAGTTGGATACAGCAAGGCAAGTATATCTTTGGACCCATTAAAAAGTATATATATATATATATATATATATATGGTAAGTATATATTTTGTCAAATTTAAAAAGATTAAGAAATGCAAATAAAGTTCTCCGCATTTCATTGGAAATTCCCCTTCTACTGTTTTTTCTTTTTGTTTCTTTTGTGCCCACTTGCACCTTTGCTTGTTTAGCCAATTATGAGTTCATGCCAAATAAAACCTTCAATAATCGTACAGGAACAAGGGTTTTTCCATTTTGTTAGCCTTCCTTTGGGTTATGTTTTTTTAAATCCTATAAACAGTGATAGCTTTCTCGTTTAGGGTATCTTTGTTTGGGGAATCTGAGGTGAGGAAAATCTAGTAAGGTTTTGGAAGAAGAAAGAATGATCGAAGAGATGAGAAAAACCTTTATTAAAATGGAGTTTGCTGTTGAGGGTTGATGTGATTGCTTTTTAGTCTTATAAATATTTTTTTGTCAGCCAACGGTTCTTTCTCACTTTGTCTCCCCTTTTTCCAGTGTATTTTGGCTTTTAGGTGGTGATTCTCGCCTGGGTTCTTTCCTTTTTATTTATTTATCTTTCTCTGGTGTTGGCGGTGTTCGTTTGGCCTGTTATTCCATGTCTCAACCAGGGTCAAACAAGATGGCTGGTGGAATCAATGCCACGAGGTTTGGTGACACGACTTACACCAAGATCTTTGTCGGAGGTTTAGCTTGGGAGACTAAAAGAGACACCCTCAAACGTTATTTTGAGCAGTTCGGAGAGATCCTAGAAGCTGTTGTTATCAATGACAAAAGCACAGGAAAATCTAAAGGTTATGGCTTTGTAAGCCCACACGTCCCCTCTCTCTATCATTTTTCCTCTTTTATATCCATCTTTTTGTTATATTTTAACCTAGTTTTTTTATTATGGTAATTCTAGGTAACGTTTAAGGATGCTGATTCAGCGATTAGGGCTTGCTACAATCCATTTCCTGTGATTGATGGAAGAAGAGCAAACTGTAATCTTGCATCACTTGGCGCTCAGAAGAATCATCCAACTTCTGCCTCTCAGCATGGTATTCGAGACACTTAATTACCTATCAAAGAATACAATACATAAAAACTACAGTTGATATTGCGGATGATTGTTTCATTTTTTACATATTTTTCTTCTTTGTCTCCTTGAGTGTATTAAGTTGCAGGGCTGGCGAAATTTAGCCCACCACCTCGAGTCATGGCACCTTCCGGCACAGCTACTCCGGCATTTTACCGTCAACTCATCCCGCAATATGCACTTCCTTATTCAGCTTATGGGTTAGATCAGATTCAGAAACCTTGTCATAGCATTAATAGTATTTGAAAACTGTAATGATTTACTTGAATTCTTTTTATTTTTCTAAATGCTTGCCCTTTAATATTCAGGTATCCTGGTTACCCACAGGGCATTCATCCATCGGTTAGTCTCTTATTCCATCTAAACTATGTTTTCATCTGAGTCGCACTTTAGGCCAGTCAATGCAAACTCATGCAATTCAGGCTTTGTGGGGTTCAACTAAAATTTTAACTCATTTTCGCCGCCATGGTTTTTGCAACTTTTTAGTATGAAATCCTTGATGTTTATGTTTAATCATTGCACATGTGTAAAGAAATGTATATGGTAGGATACTTTGATTGGATTTTTTTTTTTTTTGGCAGAACTATTACAATGTATATGGAGGGCAACAACAACAGTTCCTATCCCATTACACCACCGGGGCATCTGGTTCCCCTGGAGTCTACCTAGGTTACTTCCCACTATATCCCCAGCATGGACTGAGCAGCCCAAGTCAGCATCCCAAGTTCCGTGCATTTGGGACCTTAACACTTCCTCCAGCAGCCTCTCCATCATCGGTTGCTGCAACTGGTTGAGTTATTTTCAAAGTTTACTGTTCTTTTATTTGCATTGCTTTACTTGGTGGGGTGTGGAGGGGTGGGGAAATAGATCATAGTGTAACAAACTTTCCTTAACAAATTACAATGCAGCTGCAACAGTCACGGCGGAAGAAGTTACCGGTATGGTGGCGCCAGGAGCGGCCTCTGCATAAAATTAATCAGTGTAATGCCAGTGACTCAGATTAGAATTCCCTTAATTAAGTAGGGTCAGTAGAAAACAGTGGAAAGGATACAAACAAAGAAATCAACTGCTGGATAATCTCTACAGGCAGAAAAGAAAGGGAAGGGGTTTTACATTTTACTTCTTTTTTTTTATTTTTTCCTTTCTTCTTCTTCACAAAGATCACACTTCAATATGGCAAGGACTAGGGAAGAATTCAAGACTAAATGATAGATTACAGTTTTTTTCTCTTTTAGCCATTTTTGGCTTTGTTATTTGGATATATTCTTTTTGTTTTTAGTACCAAGAAAGCCGCTTGAAAATTTGTAGACATCAGGATTCAAGAGTTAGATTTATTAAAGATCATCTTTTAATTGAGATTATATAAACTAACTGAATTTGAGAAATAATTTTTTTTTAATACATGTCTCAACTGATCCTACAGTGTTTTCTTACAGCAAACTATATATGTTCACATCATTGATCCCGAAGCCATTAGATTCTAAGTTCTCTAATCTAAAAAGCAATACTGGGTCAGAATTATGACAGAGAGAGCCAGCTTGGGTCTTTGCTTGGCTTGTCAGTTCATTATAGTTTTTGCAATCAATTATGGAGTCATTGTCTGTCTGTCTGCCTGTCTGTCTCCCTGTCGTATGTCGAAAGAGTTGAAGGAAAAACCGTTCACGTTCGTTGGGCATTTTTTATCTCAATTGTCCATCTCTTTTGCGTACTCAAAACGTTCCGGGATTCATGGAGAATGTCGTGAATCCAAAGAAAATGCCCAGTGAAACAAAAATAATGACCGAGTGCCTGCCTGGGTTCCTTGTTTCAAATTCATGCACATGATTGCGCATTACATAAATTTGATTGCTTTGTTCTTCGCATGCTGCCTTGAAAAAGACCATTAGGCAGCAAATCCAGCTGGATAGAGGTGGACGATTGATCCACACTCCACTGGACCAGCTAATGGCAAATACCAACTTTTCTACAATTATTTTGAAAATATTATAATTAACGGATCTCGTGTTTGAACGGCTTGTTTTAATCTACAGCCTGGATATCTTTTTGTTTTAAAAAACAAAGTTTGGGCTGCTGGCAAGGATCCTAACACTCAGGCTCAAAGCAAAGGGTGCTTACGTTGCTTAGCTTTATTTCGTGGCTAAAATAAGGCACTAAATAAACAAACGGTTTATCCAACAGTTAAGATGTAAAAATTTTTTCTTCTTAGTACCTTTCGGAATTCAGACCAACGGAAGTCAGTTCTAGCGAAGCTCATTTTTAGAATTCTAGGGAATGCGTAGGAATCAGGACCAATGTCCTTTGTCAACTGACCAGTAACTTCCTAACCACAAAGGTAGAGCCTTATTATATATTTGAAACTTCGCATCATCCATACAATTCTTCCAAATCCTTGGAAATAATCTCATTTTAACGACATGATCAACTCAAAATGTCAAACCCTTTTAAAGGAAAAATCTAAGTCTGACGCAATTACTTTATAGCATGTCATATTTAACACTGAATCAGGGAAATGTAGTACTCCATACACGCATAAAGGCATCCGAAATTGCAACCACTGGAACAGCAGAGAACAAATTATAAAGAACAGTAGAAAACTAGAAAATGGTCTTTTATCAGTCGTTAGATATAAGCCGAACAATCTTTGTCTATGGGGATCAACCCTAGAGAGTGCATTCTCATATGCAACATAAATTAACATTCATGTCCTCAAAATCGCATCCAGCTAAAAAAAAAAGAACCACAATTAACCACCGATAAGTAACAAAGAAGCCAACTAAGATGCAGGGACAAGACGGTTACATTTGCATCGAAAGTACCTCTAGCGTACTGATGTACATATGTATGAATGTGTAAACATATATTATACCAGCAGTCGATTCACCGCATCACAGGGTGAAGAGTACGGGGCCGAACAGGTGTCTTTGATGGGCTTACCCTGCACATACAACAGGCAAATCCCATAAAATTAGGGAAGCGTTTGAATTTAACAACCATATATATATATATATATATAGACATCGGTTCCTCACAAACCAACCTTATGGGCAATGATCCCAAAACCGCACCACTGCAGTTGAGGGCAGCTATCGCACTTTCAGCCTGTGAGAGAGGAAAAATAAATCATAAAGATCATCCTTGTACACAGCATCGAAGCAAATTTACTAGTTTACAAATAAAGCCAACAGTACGAGCAAGCAAACAAGTTGCCGCACAATCATTCAATGGCAATCACAAGGAAAATTAACATACATATTGCTGCAGCAAAATGCATATGCATTGTGGCATTCTGTGAGAAATATTTGCGGAAATGATTCCAACTATACAGCTACAAAAAATTGGGGGCCAATGACGCCAAAAGCTTGGGTTAAAAATGGGATGGATAGAAGAGGGGTAGCGAACAAAAACAACAGTCAGATATCACCTAGTACATTAAAACAAACATAAAACAAAGTTGCAATGAGCTTTTCTTCGCACTTTGCTCAATTACAGAAACCTGTTCTTGACTGTTAGAAAAGTACAAAATAGTCAAAGACAAAAAGAAGGAAAGTGCACTGACTTATGCTGGATCGCAGCAACAGATAAAATAATTCATCCTGTGCAAGTAGTTCAGTTCCTCAGGTAAAGAAAAAACACACCAACAATATGAGTATGACGAAATAAATGGCTTTGCACCGGATAATAAACCAGACAAGTTTAAGGCTTAAACTTCCAGGATAAAAGACAAAAGTTGTAAGGAGTGGCGCTCTATTTCACAAAGGAAAAGCACAATGTTCTGATTGCATCCTCTGGCTAGGTTTTACATCACAAATTACCTTCCAACTAAATTGCATTATTAGCATATAGTAATTAAGATTTAAGTGAGCCCCAGGCATACATGCCCCTCCCCTGGTTCTAGGTAGAACTCAGGATAGTTGAAGAAAGCTGGACATTTCTAAACGTTCTAATCGCATAAAAACATTTATTCTGCAACACAATAAACCCTCATTTCCTCAATCAACAACAGGCAAAGGAAGGTATCATTGAGCTGGTTCACCGTCCTTAAACACACAATTCCACTAAACTTAGTGAGGACAGGCTCCTTTACGCTCGTACAATCAACAATTCACAGACCAGCAGGTACGGCCATAACTGGTCTGAACAGTCTTGCACCAAAAGCTGTAAAGGTCCTAGACTGTCCATAGCATCCATCCATCAGTCTTAGAGACTCTGTAGTGAAAGAAGGGACTAACGGGAAGATCTGAACTACTCTTACAGAACAGTTATTTTTCCACAACTCCTAAATCAACTTCCACAGTCAATAACAATAAACATCCTATGTAGTTCACATCCCCAAAACCAGTTCAAGTAACACAATCAAGAAGGAACCACAAAGGAGGCATGAGGCCAAAAACAGAACAGGGGAAACCAAATGAGATCTCTCCTAAAGTGGTTGACTGATGCCGATGCACTTCATCCACAGAATGCTTCAGATCAATAAAACCCATGAATGAAACGATTTAAGACTTGGAGTACCAGAGAAAGCATGATAGTAAATTATTTATGTAAAGAAGTGGCTAGAAAATTTGCCAAGGGAATAGACCAGTGATTCTTCAGCCTACAATTATTAAGCTCTTAAGGTATATGCCACAACATAATACAGAATGTTCTCAAATTGAGAAAGAACATTATCGTTTATTTAACTGATACCATAAAAACAAATGTTGCAACAATTTAAGAAATAAGGATTGTAAAAGAGCAACTACCATTGTGAACTCAACAAAAGCAATGCGAGTTGAATGATGATAGTCTCCCAATAGCCTCAAGCGTTGAACCTACCACAAAGCAAAGATGTTCAGCAAGAAACCATCAAATGCGACAAATATAAGACAAGCAACATTGATAAGGCAGGTCACATGAGAAGGTACAGACCTCCCCACAAACTGATTCAAAGAAGAGCTTGATATCACCTTGAGTAACCTGTATAAATTGAACAAACAAGACAGGAATTATTGCTCTTCTTGTTACTCACACTGGCAATGGCAATAATGGACATGAGAAACAACCTTCTTGTCTATGTTTGTACAGTAAATGGTCCTTGAGCACATTTCCCGCTCGTCCTCAGACTAAAAAGCATAAAACATTTGAAGCCAAGTAATTAAAGAGGAAAACAGATATCAACATGACTCTGATTCAGTTTCTATAAAGGTCATTCATCATATATATGCTTTACCCTGGGTAAAAAAGTCGGGTTAACAGGTGCAATTGCAGTCTTGGAAGGCAGCACTCTTACAGGGTAATAACCAAGCATTGTTCCAGACAAATTCAAAGCAGCCCTCGCATCCTCTACAAGAATATTGAATGGTCAATGCTATAAAATCAGCGCAGATATCAATGCTTACTGAATGGATAAGACTTCCATATATAATACCTTCTCTGTAAAACTCGACAAAAGCAAAGCGGAGAACAGAATTAGGATCACCGCATATACGACAATCAACAACCTTTTGACCAAAATAACACGAAGTTATTTTAGGGGGATAATCCAGCACTGCTAAGTTGGATAAACTGAAAATTCTGTATTAAATAGGAGAAAAGAAACAAGTACTGGTCCACAATTCAGAAAGAGACCCGCAAGAAGCTCCTCTGTAACCTATTGGATAAATATAATCAATCAGCAAAATACCACTAACATCAGAACACAAACATAGTAAAACCGACGCCAAAACCATAAGTGCGAAAATATGTCACCTGTTGATCAATATCAGATACATAAACAGTCTTCCTAATTGCATCCTCTCGCTGTGCAATGCTCGTTCTATTGTTCAACCTTCGCTTTCCATGGCTATAGTTATTCCTCTTCTAAGTAAAAAGGAAACGGGAAAATCAACCAAAAAAAAACAATATAAAGTTGCTCTAAATAAAAAAAAAAATTGCCAAAGCGAAAAGAAAGCAGCTTACCCTTCTATTCGTCTGTCCATTGGTGTTGCCAGAATTAGCGTGCACTAAAAATTTGTAAGTACTATATCCAAACCCATTTTCCAGAAAGCGATTATCTTGATTTTGGTTTTGGTCATGCTTATCATTCAGATTACAATGATAATTGGCAAGGGAAGGAGGTACAAATTCCTCAGCCATGGGGTTAAGCTTAGACAAAATCTCAACCAAATCACTCATCCCATTCTTGAAATTTTCACCATTACGCCCATTTTCCACGTTGCTAAACCCGTTAAGCCCAGCAGTCTTTGTCACCATTTGCTGCTGATTCTGGCCATTAAGCCCATTTTGCATCTGAGTATGGCTATTTCCATTGCTGTTGGTGGCCGCTGCTGGTTTTTCTTGTTCGAAGTCCGCTTCTTTAGTAGTATTAGCGGCAGTCCCGGAATCAGTCCTGGTTTCTGATTTATCTAGATCGTTTACCGCATTGGGGTCAGACGATACTACACTGTTTTCCAAATTTTGACCCGATGACCCGATTTTCGACCCAGCACTCTCAGCAACCGCCATGATCAAACGGAAACTCCCTCTAAAAAAGGGTCTTTTTCAGATTCCTCTGTAAACAAAGAAGAAATTAAAAAGAAAAAAAATGACATTACTGTCATACCTTATAAAATGATCCAAAAAACAAATGCCCAGAAAAAAGAAAAGCCGTAGTTGTTGTCGTTGTAATCGTTAGAAAAGCAACATACCTGTCTTATCTAAATGGTTTCCATCGAAGTAAAAGCAAAACCCACCTCAAAGATCGTCACTTTATGCAATAAGAATGCAAATTGATGGAGGAAATGAAATGGGTATAACAAAGGACAATCTTTCTTCTTTTTTTTTTTTTTTTTTTTTTACTTTTTTCCTTTGGCTTTTCTTTGATATTGTTATTATTATTATGATATGATAAATATTAATATTGGTTTACAGTGAGCAATGATCCTGTAGATAGATAAAGAAAGGTTGGAGAGAGAAACGTGATGAAAGGGAGAAAAAGAGGAAAATGGTTTGGCTGTTTGCTTCCTTTGGGTTGTCCGTTTGTGCTGGGGACTGCCTTTTTGGACCTTCCCATCATAATTCACAACGTCTCCACTTTATTATTATTGTTATTTTTTTAATATTTTTGTTAATTTTGAAGGCCCTACCGAGATTTTATCTAACATAATTATATTAATATATTATATTTATATTTATAATTTTATATATTTATATAAATTTTTTAAAAATTTATATATATTTAAAAAAATATTATATGATATCATATCCTACACTTATATTTTTAATAAAAATTTAAAATTTAAACTTTTCTCGCCAAATATAATAAACATGCCTCAATTAACTGAATAAATGCTGCAGTTAAAATCTATTTAATCTTTCCGTATCTTCCAAAAATTCTAAAATCCGGTATTTTATGTATTGCCATAAATACCCATCTATATATCATTTATGTATGTCCATGCATGCGTCTATATCACTACATCCAAATCATCAATATCTTCAATTTTCTCTTTTTTTTGGGGGGTGTAAGTAACCAAAATTTTGGTTACATACTAGTACTTTAAATCCGTACAATGCATGATTAATTTTTATATCGATGCGTAATGTGTTAGTTATTATTCTTCGTATGGATGGAGTTTATTAAAAAATATTATTTCGAGTATCAATATTTTTATTAAAAAAATTATTATTTTTTTGTAAAGCTATAAAAGTTTGATGAAATATAAAGAATAGAAGAATAAAATTTGAGGGAGAAAAGGAAAAAAATAGAAAATAAAAAGGCTAACAATAAAAAAGATTAAAAGAGATTGATTACAACGATAATGACTATTGTAAAAGAAATTTGTTAATTAAGAATAATAGGTAAATATATTTATAAAAAAATAAGATAAAAATATATTTATGTCTAAAATTATATTTTTTAATCATTCAAATTCTATTAAAAAGAGTTAATATAAAATCCAAGATAAAATCTATTGGTAAAATTAATTATATTTTATTATATTCAATGAATTTATATGATATTTGAAATTCATTTTTTAATGCATCAAAACTAAAAAATAATAAATAAATTATTTATTTTTATATTTAATCTAATATTATTAATATAAATAATATATTAATTAAATTTAAAATTGCATTAAAGATTACCAAAACTCTTCATTCAATTAGAAAGGCTTTGAAAATGAGTTAAAAGAAAGCATGGTTTGGACTGGTTTTCATAAACATGCTTCTTGATACTTCACAATATTTTAACTATTGTTATCTTACCTTTAAGACTTGCAAAAGGATCGAGTTTTGGAATTTTTTTTAATTTGAATGATCTATTTTAACTGAAATTACTATCTAATAATAAAATACTTTTATTTAAATTTAATTTATAAAAATATATAAATATTGTTATAAAAATAATATTAAATTGAATGAAATAAAATTAACCGGTAAGGTTAATATGTAAGATTTAAATCGATGAATGAGATTAAAAAAAAACTATGAATGAGATAAAATTAATATTATGTTAAATTCAATGAATGACGAATTAGTAATTTATATTATATTTTTAGTAATTTAACCATTCAAATTATATTCATTAAATAAGAATAAGATAAAATATGAAACACAGTGAATGAGATAAAATTTATTGATAAAATTAATATATTATATTAAAATTAAATTCAATTAATGAGAAAAATATTAATTAGTAATAATTTCTATATTATATTTTTAGTAATTTAACCATTCGAATTCTATTAAAAAAAGTCAAAACGAAATTTAAAAAATAACAAATATAATTAATATATTATATTAAATTCAATAAATAAGAATGAGATAAAATTAATCTATTATATTAAATATAATGTATGAAAAAAATATTTAGTCAAATTAATTTATTATATTAAACTCGGTGAACCTATATATCTATTAATTAATATATTATAAAAAATCCTCAATAATGTAATGCATAAAAAATAATAAGTAAAGTTATTATTAATATTACGAAAAAAATTTTTGAGAAATGAAATTGGAAAAACAATAAATAAAATTAAATATATTATATTAATTCAATGAATGAGCATGAGATGTAATTAATATATTATATTAAAAATGAGAAAATATTAATTGGTTATCATTTTTATATTAGATTTTTAGTAATTTGACCACTTAAATTCTATTTAAAAAGAGTTAAAACAAAAGTCAAAAAATAATGAATAAAATTAATATATTATACCAAATTAAATGAATAAAATGAGATAAAATTAATTTATTATATTAAACATAATGAATGAGACAAAATCAATAGATAAAATTAATCTATTACATAAAATTTAATGAATTTATAGATCTATTAATTAATATTATAAAAAAATCTTTAAGAAATGTAATATACAAAAAATAATAAGTAAAATTATTAATTAATGTAATGAAAAAAATCTTTGAGAAATGAAATTCAAAAAGCAATGAATAAAACTAAATATATTATATTAATTCAATAAAAGAGAATGAGATAAAATTAATATATTATGTTAAAAATAAGAAAATATTAATTAATAATAATTTTTCTATTAGATTTTGAGTAACTAACCATTCAAATTCTATCAAAAAGAGTTAAAACAAAATTAAAAAAAATGAAAAAAATTAATATATTATATTAAACACAAGGAAATAGATAAAATTAATTTATTATATTAAATGTATTGAATCTGTATATCTATTAATTAATATTATAAAAAAATCCTTGAGATATCTAATACATAAAAAATAATAAATAAAATTATTAATTAATATTATAAAAAATCATTGAGAAATGAAATTCAAAAACAATGAATAAAATTAGTATTTTATATTAATTCAACATATGAGAATGAGATAAAATTAATATATTATATTAAAGTTAAATTCAATGAAAGAAAAAATATTAATTGGTAATCATTTTTATTAGATTTTTAGTAATATTACCCTTCAAATTTTATTCAAATGAGTTAAAACAAAACTAAAAAATAATGAATGAAATTAATCTATTACATTAAACACAATGAATGAAATAAAATTAATTGATAAAATTAATCTATTATATTAAATTCAATAAATTTATCAATTTATTAATTAATATTATGAAAAAATTATTGAAAAATCTAATGCATAAATATTAATAAATAAAAATTATTAATTAATATTGTGAAAAAAATCTCTTAAAAAACCCACAATAAATATGAGCATTTATGTCAAAAACTGTATTTTATATATAGATATAGATATAGATACAGATATAAATATAGATATAGATAACTCATGTTAATTAATTTTTTGCCTTAAAAATAAATATTATTTTATTAAAAAATTTTTGTTCTTAAATTGAACACATGGTTCTTTTCTTATTTATATATATTATCTCAAACTATCAAATCTTAGGTAAAAAATCGCATGAAGGTTTTGCAAAGTATATTTTATATATAGATATATATATATATATATTTTCATGCATTCGTTACCCAAAAAAATCATCATTGAATTCATTGTACAATAAACTGAAAATAAAAATATTCATGACCTTTAGGACATTATTAAATAATTTTTATTTTGTTTACCTTGTCTAAATGATTTTAAGATTTGATGCACAAAAATGTAGAAGCTTATAGTACCGTAATAAAATAATATATGCATTTCATATTAATACAGTGCAAATTCTTTTATGTCTATATTAATATATATATATATATATGCACATCATATTTAGCTTGTTTGTTAATGCTAAAAAATTATAAATGAAAACTTATTTACATAACGATCATTAATATAATACATTGTTCATATAATTTTTTTTATTTTCACCAATAAATTTAAAAATTTACATATGATTATTAAATTATGTTTAAAAATGATACTAAATTATTTATAATTAATAAACTCAATTTCAAAACTAAAACTCTAAAGTGTAAATATATATATATATATATATAAAGAAGAAAGATATAGTAAATTGTAAAAATATTTTGTAGTATAAAATCCCAATTAAATTTAGAAGATAGTGCATGTGATTAGAACACATTACCTATTTTATCACTAAGTAGAGTTGGTG
>JBBYHO010000011.1:28804-42755 GCA_038382025.1 Adansonia gregorii
CTTATTACGTGGTATATTTAAAAATGATAATAAGCGAAAATAATATATACAAACAGTAGAAACCAAAGAAGTTCAACTTCATATAATAGCACAAAAAATAAAGACTTAGAAAATTTGGATAACACCACTTTGACCTATAGCATGATCCTCTTGAGTTTAACTATAAAAGGAAAAAAAAATGATCCTCTTGAGTCTCGATGGAGTGGAAAGCTTCTAAGCCTAGATCTATTTTTCGGTCGCAGAATTACCTGGCGTGGTTCATGTCACACGCAATCGATTTTATAAGCTGCAAACGACCAGAAGCTGGGATTACCTTGGGCTCTCTTCGATTTCTCTATTCAATCTTCTGAATAAAAGCAAAATGGGTAATGGTGTTATCATCGGTCTCCTTGATACAGGTCTGGTTCTCATCCCTACCACTGCGTTTATGTGAAAAAGTTATACTGATTAAACTCCATGTAAGTAATGAGCAGGGATATGGCCAGAATCAGAAGTTTTCAACGATGAAAGTCTGGGGCCAATCCCCTCTCGGTGGAAGGGAGTTTGTGAATCTGGACAACACTTCGATGGTGCAAAAGTCTGCAACAGGAAATTGATAGGAGCTCGTTATTTCATCAGTGGACTTGAAGCTGAGTATGGGCAGCCATACAACACCACCGGAAACGATGATTACATTTCCCCAAGAGATTCAAGTGGACACGGAACACACACATCTACGATTGCAGGTGGCTCCTTTGTGGCCAACGCCAGCTACGATGGGCTGGGTCTTGGGACAGTGAGAGGTGGCGCACCGGGAGCTCGTCTAGCCATGTACAAAGTGTGTTGGCGTTTGTATAACGCCGGAGTTTGCGCCGATGCTGACGTTCTGAAAGCCTTTGATGAAGCAATACACGACGGTGTGGATGTGTTATCGGTGTCTCTAGCCGCTGATATTCCCTTGTATTCGGAGGTTGACCAACGTGGTTCGATTTCCATTGGCTCATTTCATGCGGTAGCAAAAGGGATCACCGTTGTTTGTGCGGCGGGGAATGCAGGTCCTAGAGCTGAAACCGTGCAGAATACAGCACCGTGGATTTTGACTGTTGCAGCAAGCACCGTCGACCGGTCCTTTCCGACGCCCATCATGCTGGGGAACAACCATACAATAATCGTAAGCAACATCACTTTAAGAATTAATTGTAGGACACGATTGGATTTCAACAATCAGCTAAGTATTAATTGCAGGGTCAAGCCATGTTCACGGGAGAGGATACGGTGTTTGGAACGCTGGTGTACCCTGAAGTCTCAGATCTCTTGGCTGCGCGGTAACTATAACCTACAAATTGCAATGAGCTTAGTTTTTCTGATTCTAGCTGCGATCTTGACATTCATTAAGCTCTAAACCCTCAACCTTAAAGCTAGCTAATTGAGTGGTTATACAGTAATTGTGAATCTCTCTCGCTAAACGATGATTGGATGGCGGGAAAAGTGGTGCTTTGCTTTGCCTCAGACTGTAATCAGAGCTTGTTAGAACTTGGTATACGGTCTGTCAAGGAGGTTGGCGGTTTGGGAGTGATTGTTTCTGGGAGTCCAAGTAACTACCTTTATTCTTGTACTACTGACTTCCCATGTGTTCAAGTAACCTATGAAACAGGAACTCAGATACTCTATTACATCCGGTCCACATGGTACAATTTTCATCCTTTGCCATTGTTAGAGATTATCAAGTTTATTTCGTCATCTAACGTTTGTTACAATGAGCTAAGAGAAGCTAAGATGATTGCTATCAAACTTCGCAGTAATCCCCAAGTAAGGCTGAGCCCGTCCAGAACCCATATTGGCAAGCCCGTGTCGACCAACGTGGCATATTTCTCGTCTCGAGGGCCCAGTTCCAATGCCCCCGCTATACTTAAGGTTAGTCCCCTACACACCTTGTATCCAAATGATTCTTTGTGATTTCAACATGCTAAAAAGCTAATCGGAGCTTTGCTATGATCTCTATATGGTACAGCCTGATATAGCGGCTCCAGGCGTTCAAATATTAGCGGCAATTCCTCCCTTTGACGAAACAACAAATGGTGCATTCGCTTTTCTCTCAGGAACATCCATGGCAACTCCCCATGTGTCAGGAATTGTTGCTTTGCTGAAATCATTATATCAGGATTGGTCCCCTGCCGCTATTAAATCAGCAATTATTACCACTGGTACATTCATTAAATCAACTTCCAGAATCTTAATATTCGCAAATAACTTTCACTTGGTTGCCTTCTTGAACTGTTCTCTTAACTACAGCATCGACGTCCCATCAATTCGGAGGACCAATTTTTGCTGAGGGAGAACCACCGAAGCTTGCTGATCCATTTGATTTTGGAGGTGGAATTGTGAATCCGAACAGCGCAGCAGATCCAGGCCTGGTTTATGACATGAATACAGAGGATTACGTGCAATACCTTTGCGCCGTGGGTTACACTAACCCTGATATCTCCCAGCTAACAGAGCATCCAGTAGTTTGCCCCTCCAAACAGCCCTCAATTCTGGACGTAAACCTCCCATCGATAACTATCCCAAGCCTCGGAAAGCCAACAGTTCTTACCAGAACAGTCACAAATGTTGGACCTGTCAACTCCAAATACAAGGCAAGTGTTGAGTCCGCACCCGGCATAAATATAGCAGTGAAACCTGAAACGTTGATCTTCAACTCTAAGACGAAGACCATCTCCTTCTCCGTGACGATTTCATCTGCCCACAATGTAAATGCAGGATACTACTTTGGAAGCCTGACATGGACGGACGGGGTGCACGCTGTACGAAGCCCGATATCTGTGAGAACTGAGGTTGGGGAAAGCTTTTTCTGATGAAAACATGCTAAACGCTCCAAGCAGGGAAGCTTATCCAGCAGTTTACAGCAATTTACAAAGATTAACATAAATAAAAGGAATTGTGTGTGGTATTTCCTAAGAATCTAAATCATGGAACAAATAAGATGTAAAGCAAAACCCTGTAATCAACCATAAGCTTGAAATTGTAAACTACTGCACTTTATGCTTCATCAGTTCATAATCTACTTGAAAAAGTTGGACACCGTAACAAAATCAAAGGTAACCTGATAGCCTGCTTTAATAAAATAACCGAGCATCATCCTTAAGCATAATGAAATGACCTATATATACATAGAGACATGGCAAATATACTACCCTTGCCATAGAAACAAAAGTGCAGGCAGAAAAAGGACGTTGAAATCCACATTCGCAAAGGGAGAAAGAAAATTGGGTAAATTAAGATGTATATAGATTGCATGGTAATTATGCAATGTCATTTCTCATCCCTACACATCAGGCACCAGAAGGCGTTGCATGGTAATTATGCAATGTCATTTCCCATCCCTACACATCAGGCACCAGAAGGTGTCTTTAATCTGTCGAAATCTATCTACCAAATGATGATATGTTCATAGACCCCAAAAGATCATCTTCGTTTAATCTCAAACCCCGTATTATATCTCTCTATGTGCCTTGACCTTCATCCATATTGTTGCCATGAACAATATACGGATGAACTGAAAAGCTTGCATCTTTTTCTTTCTCGCAATGAGACAACCTATTCTGCAAAGGAGTGTTCTTTGGTAGATTCTACCGCCAGCGGCTCTAATTTCTCAGCTTCATCATTTCCTTCAGTTATAATGAGTCCATATCCTCTAGCTTTCCTTTTATATAAAATATTAATCTCACCTGAGCCAAGCACAAAACAAGTTAATTTTTATTAGCACATAAAACTAATGTTGAGGAAATGAATAGGGGCACTGAAAAATTCATACCAGTTTCTTCATGAAGGAAAGCATACAAGTCATGATCAACATTTTCAAGCTGCTCAATTGCTTTAGAGACTGTCAGAGGTGGCATCGCAAAATATTTTGTAAAAATAATCTAAAACATTCATGATACAGTTGCGTCAATGGGGGAAGCAAAAAGATTAAAAAAATGCAACATCAATTGAGAAATCACCATTGAGAATAGGATCTATTTGTTTGTTCATCTTTCTTGATTCAAATAAAGCAGGAAAATGCAACCCAAACTCCTTTAAAACTTCTAATAACAAGATCATCCTATCATGTTACTATTAGCATCTTTTAGAAAACTACCTAAATAGATCAAATTAGACAACAATGCTGCATACTTGTTTCCATAATTTTCTTTGTTTCCTCTGTCCAAGATAGGAATACAGATTGAAAGCCCAAACAGGGAACACAAAACCATGAATCACGGTTTCCATGAACTCAAAAGGAGAAAATTATAGAATCCCCTTTAATATCGTGTCATGCAGCAAAGCATGTAAGTGAAAACACAAAACATATCACCAATAAATATTAATTCTAGTAAAAGTTTAATATATTAAAAGTTGATGCAATAAACCTCATCCATAAAGCCACCATCCTCCAGTTCAGGAACTGCCTCGACATCATCATCCACCGCTACTGCAACCGGCTTTCTAAATTTGTATCTGTTGAAGCCGTTCATGTGACGGCCATGGTCTGATTCTTGCCCCTTGGCCTTTCTTAACTTTCTTTGTAGAATTGAGGACACGAAATCTATACTCCCATAAACTGTCTCAGCATCTTCCTCTGCACGAACCACTGCATGCTTCTTTGCAAAGCAAAGTCACCTTCAACAAAAACCCATCAATACAAGGAGTAACAAAATGTCTGAACACAAACTTGGTCTCAAGCAATAAATATTTCGAATTCAGGACGCACCTCACATCTTCGAATCCTTGGGCCTTTATTCTCCACTTCGAACAGACAACCTGACATCAACTTCCCTACAAGATGGCTATCCTTCTGAACTGCCTTACCAACCTCCTCCTCAATATGCCGCTTAGCTGTATGTGTTAACTGTATTCCATAAAAAGAAAGTTTATCATAGCAAACAAGAAAAAAATAAAGAAGAAAAGAAACTAAAAGGTAGATTAACGTCTAAGTTTTTGCTCTTTGAAATCCAACAAAACAAAATCTTCTCCAATCATTCCCTCTATTTGCTCAGCAATTACAGGACACTATTATTGTGAGTATTGTAAAAATCATTAAATTCAACACAAACAAAAGAAAATTAAAATAGTAAACGAAATCTGACTATTTGTATAAGAAAGCATCAATCTTGATAACTTGTTTAAGTAGAGTAAATGACAACTAAGTAATAAATTACCTCAAGATTTTTGCCTTGGATCATTAATTTGACAGAAGACAGAGGACCGTCACATGACATTTGAACTGTTAATGAAATGCTTCTGCTACTGCTTTTCCTTGGTTCCTTCTCAATGTACCTGAAATTGTTCCCAATTGGGTTCAAGAAACTGGATTTATAAGAAGGAAAGGAAGGGATTCGAGGCTTGCTGGGAGAGGACAGAGAGACTGATGAAGCTGAGGGATATGATAACGAGGCTGAGACAGAGATTGGGTGGTGAAGCGAACAGAGCCCTAGCCATTTGGTTAAGGAGAATACTGCTTGGATGCATAGAAAGTGGAAGAAGTAAAAAACGAAAAAAAAAAGGGTTTTAGGCGTAGATGAAAAAACCGAAGCAGACCTACCGATTCAACCGGTTGAGTTAAGAATCGATCGGCCCGACCGATCAAAAAGATATTAAAGATCAAATTTTTTTTCGAATCGTGTAGAACTATTAAAAACGTGAGAACTCAAACCGAAAAAGGTAAACAGCAGTAGAACAGATTTGTTTATTTTATTTTATTTTTATTTTTATTATTTAATTTTTAGAAATTTTTTCTTTATTTTAGTTTTATTTTTTAAAATTTTTATGATTTTTTGAATTATTTAACATTAATAAGTGAGTGAATCAACAGAAAAACAAATTGAACTAAAAATTAATGGTTTAAGTTTGAATTTTTAATCTTTGGTTTTAACCTGTTCAAAAATTGGGTTAATCATTTAAACTCAAAAATTTGTTTAATATTTGAGAGGTTTGAATAAAAATATTAAGTTTAAAATTTGAGTTTGGACAAAAAAAACTCAATCTCATGCTGATTTATTTTACTATTACATAATACATATTAATTTTATATTTTATTTATTATATTTATATATAAAAACACATATATATATAATATTATAATATAAAAATTAAAAATTAAATTAAATTATTTATATCTTAAACTTAATAAAAATTATTATATTAATAAAAATTAAATTTTAAAAAATATATATTTTTAAAAAATAAAATATAAATATAAAATAAATATAAATATAAATATAAATAAATATAAATTATTTATATATAAATATAAATAAATATAAATCAAATTTAAAATTATTATTTTAAATTTAACTAAATTTAAATAAATATATTTAATATTAAATCATACTTTAATTCAATTTAAATTTTATTCAATTCGGTTTGACTCCTTCGTACCATTGGGTAGAAAACTGAAATATATTTTTAAAAAATAAATTATAAAAATAAAATAAATATAAATATAAATTACTTATATATAAATATAAATAAATATAAATCATATTTTAAATTATTATTTTAAATTTAATTAAATTTAACTAAATATATTTAATATTAAATCATACTTCAATTCAATTTAAATTTTATTTAATTCGGATAGACTCGTTCGCACCATTGGGCAGAAGACTGAAAAGTAGATTTGTGGGTTGTCTACACGTAAAATGGCAGAGCTGGAAAATGGAAATGGATGTTGATTTAATTTTTTTCCAATAAAATAAAGATACACGTGGCATGGTAATGTATTTGGCAGTTGAGATCCATTTATTTATTTATGATTATTATTAAGCAGAAGCTTTTAACTTTATAAATAAAATAAAAAATTATCACATATTTATTTATATTTTAAAAAATTAAAAAAATAAATCTAACATGTAACAATTTTTATAAAATTGAAAACTCCAATTTTTGTGTAGTTAATAATTACTTTTTATTTATATAGACATGGCTTTTTGTTTAATAGTCCCTCGCTCTTCACTAGTCAAGGAATATTTTACTTATAATTTTTTTATAATTTTATAATTATTTAATCCTAATACAGAATTATCTAGAGATGCATCACATAAAACCATGGGTTCTACATAATATTTTCATACACCTTACATAATTCAAAATTATAATTAGTTAACGTCGTAACATGCAGAATGCGAATCTGACACACCAGACTAAAACAAATAAAATTTATTTTCTTGTACTGGGATAAAACTTAATCATTGGATTGAAATCGATCATCTGACTTAACTTTAAATAGTTATCACAAATGGCCATAAGCTTGTAGTTGCCACCAAATTTGGCTAAATGAAATTAGTCATCTATCAGAGTTTATTTTTTAAGAGTTATAAAACCCTCGTAAAGAAACTCCAAAGTCTGCGTACTAATTAGAAATTTATATGAAAAGAGTTTGGCATTTAGTTACACACAGAGTGAGACATGTCCCCTCTGCGACACCTGTAAAATGATACTTATAAATCATATGTTATCATAAATCTTGATTAAAATTGATTTTAATTTTTCGATACTTAATTATAATTTTCATATTTTGAAATATTTATAATTAATATTATTTTTTGGTTCCAAGTAAATTGAACTTGCATTAATTTTGAAAATCAAAATATATTTTGTACCTTTATGGAAAGTTTGGAAGATTATAGAAGTTTTGTTTTTTTAAAAAATAAAAAAAATTCCAATTTACTTGTTTCAAGAAAGTATTTTTTTGTTTAAAATAATCGATAAAATGATTTTCATATGTTAAAAGCAAAGCAATGAACTATTTTAACTCAGAGATATTACCTCAAATTTTATTTAAAACTCATATTATAGTTGATAATATCATATTTTGTTTTTAGCATAATAGTACTTAAAAGACTCTAAAAGATATGCATCGATACGAAAATTCTCACATGATACTAAAGTGATGAAAATCTCTAAAAATGACCCTAGATTATGCCAACTATCCAAAATAGTCTTAAAATGTATAAAAAATGGTAAATGGTTCCTAGATTGTGAAAACAACCTATATGGGCCTAAAATAAAAGGAAATTTCTAAATGGTCACTAAAGTATATGAAATAGCCTAAAAGACCTTAAAATGCGTAGAAATACTAGAATGGTGCTAAAATGCATGAAATTACAAAATACTTTCTAAAATATAGAAAACAACTAAAATGCATCAAAATGCACAAATAGTCTTAAATCGTGGCAAATTGCTAAAGTTCACTCATTATGTGGTTGAAAAAAAATATTTTTAAAAGAGTTTATTAGATTAGTATGTAAAAAAATATGAGAATTTTTTAAAAGTGAAATTAAAATATAGTTTTTTATCTGAATAGATGAAAAATATGTGAAGAATAATTAAAATATATATTTTAAATTTGAGTGAAATAATTTTTTTTTAATTTTTAGTAGTTTTTTAAAATTGGGTTTTTTAAAGAAGTGGGTAATTTTTAAAATTTTAGTTTTTTTTTAAATTCAAAAGTTTGTAAATGTCGTAAAAGTTACTATTTTAATTTAATTTTTAAAAATTTCTTTAACTAAGTTGGTCTTCTATTAACTTGTGATATCAACTCAATCACCCATTTTATAAAAATACGGATATAATAAAAATTATTAATATAATAAAATTTATATAAAAAATACCTCAAGTTCAATTATAATAAGTTAAAATAGATAAGTATAATATAAATATAAAAATTCTCAAATCTAAATAGAGTTAACTGTGTTTAAATTTTTTGAAAGATAAAGGTAAAGAAAATGATAAAATTTTTATTTGTTATTCAATTTAATTTTGTCGGACTTTCTTCTTTTTGTTTTATTTATTTTTCAAGTCTTAATTTTTTTTTATCTTGAAATCCATTTTACCAAATAAATGAAAGACACATAAAAACCGGGTTGAAAATATTTTCCAAGCTGGTGCCACATCATCAACCACGTGGCTTGCCTAGTTCATAAATTGGCTGTTAGCGTAGAGGACGTGTCACTTACGAACTCTTTTTGAGAAATGATGATATCAAATTGTTATTTCTAGTCAATATATATTCATCCAAATTATGAAATCAAATTTTTGAATAAAGCTAACTATTTATTGTAAGAATCACTAAAATAAATTTTTATCATTTAATTAGTATATATAATATGTAACAAATAGTTGATTTTTATAATAATTTTACAATTAATTTAATCTATGCATGAATCTATCATCCATAAATGTGGATTGCATAGTAAAACTCGTAATTTTAAATTAGATTAGATAATTTTAGGATAAAAATTACAAATGATAAGAACTAATTAAAAAAAATTATTTACCCATGATGGCACATTGAACAATTTTGTTAAAAATCAATTTGATAAAAAAATAAAAGAAAAAAAGGGTTTATTTGGTTCTAATAAAATAACAAAGACCGAGATAATCTAGTTTTCATACTTCAATGATTTAATTTGTATTTATATAATAGTTATCGTTACTGCATAGATACAAATCGTATTGGGTTTAAAGTAAAATGAAATGATATCAATAATATAGTAGTTTCATTTGTTTATGCTGAGCTTTACTTGTAGTAAAGGCTTGTACTGATTAATATCAGCCGGCATAAGTGCATATAAGCTTAATATTAATTGGTACAAAATTTTAATTTTTTATATTTTTTAATTTTTTTAAAACTAATTGCTAATATTTTTTATCTTGATCATTTTTAGTTTTTCATAAATATATTTAAAAATAATTTATATTCGTTAAATTTAGCTATTGAACCAAATCAATAATTTATTATGTTTTAAAATATTTTTATACTAATTTATTTGATGTTTATAGATTTTGGATATTAAACATTTATAATTTTAAAATTTGTATTTACGTATAATTACAATTGTTGTTTATATATATAATATAGGTATATGTTTATGTCTATATAATGAACATCATATTAAGAAACTTAAAAATACGTCATAAATATATATAAAAAAAAAGTATTTCCAAACCCTTCAAAACCCTTGAAAACAAAGTTGATGACATATTAACAGATCTATCTCAAGCCTCAATTGGCTCGGAAAAGTTGCGGATTGCATTTCGGGAACTGCTTGCACGGATCCTGTGTCAAGCTTCTAAGACACATGCGTTACAAACCACAGCTGTCGGTAACCTGCCTAATCTATATGAAGCAGATGGAATACTTCAGTCCAGCTCTTTTCTCAAAGAATTTCAAGACCATTACCATAGACTTGATGACAGCGGCAAACTGTGCTTGTTGTGCTTCGCAATTTTCCCAGAGAACGCAGAGGTCAAGAAGAGGCTTCTACGACTTTGGTGGGTTGGGGAAAGGTTACTTATTTCAGAGTGGTCTGTAAATGAAACTCTTCAGCTATTACTAGACAAGGAATTCATTGAGCCCGTTACTAAGAGAAGCAGATTGCAGGCTACCAGCTACAAGATGCATGCGATTATTCGCTCTTTCATCGTCAGGCTTGCTAAGGAAGCTAAATTCTTTGATTACGACTCCAAGGGAAACCCTACCATTGGATTTTTCAAAAAGAAATATGTCATGTTTGGTCAGATCTGAAGGAGCTTTTTTGTTGTTGAAGAATTCGCCTGATCCAAAGGCCCAGCAGCCAAAAAGCATGGAAAACCCGCGGAAATGGAAGAAGCAGAGGCAGACGGAGGAGGAAAGGCCGAAAATAAAATTTCTGGAAAAGCTACAAACTTTGTTCAATGTCAGTACGCACTTTCTTGATTTGCTGGAGGAGCTGTTTTCCAAGATGTGAAACTTAGGCGTCCTTTATCTAGGACGGTGGAACTTGGAGCACATTGCTGAGCGCCATATGGAGGTGAAAAACATGGGAATTTTTAACAGGGTTGAAGAATAAGAAGTTAAGGTTTTTTAGTCTTCAAGAAATATTCTAAATCTCGAAGTTCCTAAAATCTCTTTGTAAGCTCAGCAACTTGGAAATCTTAGATCTCAGAGCATGTCGCGGTCTGGAGGAACTACCAAAAGGATTGGTCTACTCAGGGTGCTGACTTGCTTGGATTTATCTGAGTGCTATTTGCTAGACAACATGCCCAAACAACTGTATGAACTCGACAGACTCGAAGTCTTTAAGGGTTTTGTTATTAGCAAAAATAGCTCATGCACGCTCGACAACTTGATAGCATTAAATAAACCGGAGAAACTTAGCATCAATGTGAACAATGACAGTTTCTCAATAAATGAAGAGAGAACGTCAACTGTTTTCTTCAAGTTTAAGTCGCTCAAGAAATTGAAAATAGCATGGGGAGTGGGGGGAGAGGGAGCAAAGTCCACAAATGGAAACAAGGTAAGTAATGAAGCAAAACCAGGGCGATCAAAACCAGTCCGCAACAGAGACAAAGGATGGCAGCAAATGAAGCCATGAAAACTGGAGCTCCAATATTATTCAGAAAGAGAACCACCTAGGTGGCTGGTACCCGAGATTCTGACACAACTAAAGCGTCTCTACATTAGAGGCGGACGACTCAGTAACCTGGGTGAATTTTCAAAGGCCAACACTAAGAAGTGGGAGGTGGAGATTTTACGTTTGAAGTACTTGACTGAAGTAAAGATCAACCGGAAAGAACTTCAAACACAATTTCCAAAACTGGAACATTTGGGGAAAGCCAAATGCCCTCAAATCACATTCTGCCCATGCGTGCAAGCAGAGTGTGGGTGTCGAGGCAACAACCTTGAAAAATTGCAGTTGAAAATTTCAAGAATTTGCCTGACAGTAACGCCATCATTAATAATTAATTCATGAGTTCACTCGCAGGTTATCAATCTTATTCACTGTTGTTGCTTTACTTTCAAGAATATTGTATTTCATTCACTCAAAATTCATTAATTTTATGTTTATATTTGCTTTCTTTCTTCTGTACAATTGTTATATAGAGTGTGATATATATATATATATATATACACACACACGCACACACACTCTTAATAAAATGGGAGAAATTAAGATTACTGTCTCATCAGGGCAATTTTTGTTATTTATCATATCAAATAAGTTTTTTTTTTTTGGCCAAATATCAAATGTATTCATTAAATGGTGCGAAAGAATTGTTATAGAATGTCAAACACGAACAATTATAAAGTGTGATGGATTTCTTTCTAAGACTAACAAATATAACGAAGCTTTCATGATAAAATATAACAAATTAAGTGCCTTCTTTTTGCTAAAATTATTGATTGTAAGTCGAAACCTGTCTTAGACTATGAGTTTTAATCTCCAATTTAAATAACTTTATGCAAACATAAACGACTAACAATCCTTTTCAATTGTGTATGTAACTCGTGTAATCAATAAAATAATATTAAAACGTATTAAACGAAATTAAAATATGGTTTTTGTCATAATTGACGTTCGTTTTTCTAAATTAATTAAATAATAGATGAATTTTTTTATCCACTATATAAATATGCATAGACTAGATTTATACTGATATAAAATTAATTAAAAATATTTTAATAATTTTATGTACTATTAATATTTTAACAATTTAATCTTTATCCAGAGCTATAGAGCTCCGGATAAATCCATTCTTCGTCTCCATGAGAAACTAGAGTAAGATGAGATAGCAGGTAAGGCCCATACTTGGAGTTAAAAGAGATCTATTTCAGGTATAATCGCACACGTAGTTTTATTATATTTTTAATTTTTCACGTCACGTTATTGATTTAAAAATCAGAATACGTCTTAAAGTACAAACTCGAGTTCTCTAATTTTTGTCGTCTTGCAAATCCATTGCCGTAGCTCTAACCAATCACCCCTACTTACCTGCACTCTTTGTTGCATCAACACTGATCATTAGACTTATTCACATATTCATATTAATTGTGCACGTAAAATTTTAAGTTAATTTTATATTTTTATTATATTTATTAAAAATATTATATTTATTTTATATTTAATATTTAAAATTTTTTATATAAAAAATAATTTAATTTTTTTTAATTTATTCAAATTTGACATGCACAAAATATGTTGGATAATTTTAAAAGATACAAAATTGCATGAAAATACATAAATTTAAATTTATTTGACATTAATTTAACTATATCTCTTATATATATTAATTTAAAAATATAGATCACTTACATTGAATTTATTTTACTGTAATTGAGTAAATATGACAATCAATTCTGCTAAATTTTATTAATCAATTTTTTTAATTTCATTTTACCCATTCCATTATTTCTTTTGTTCTTTCTCCTACATTTTTTTTCCTTTTACTTCACCTTATTTTTCCCATTTTTACCTCTCATTTTCATTCTTTTTAGTGTTCTTTTTTTTTTTTGCAATACTCAACGCCATTTAAATAATAATAAATGTAAAAACTTATGTAAAAGAAATATAAAGAAGAAATCAATGCAAAAAAAATGGAAAATGAGAAAAAAATAAATTAATTTAAATTATAATAATAACTGTTATAAATTTAAATATTCATAAATATCAAATTTCACTGTTATTATCTATGTCATTGCATATGAAACTGTCATGATTTTTTTTTATATATTTAAATTTATCCTAGAGATATTCTAGTATCATTATGTTGATATTTAAATACTTAAATACCAAATTTTAATATTTAAAAAATATTTTTATGGACTTAAAAACATAAAAATTTATGATATATTTGTAAATTGTAAGGTATAATTTAACCATGTTACTGATTATTTTAATTGAAGTATATTAGTTAATATTGATTTCAAGTCTTAAAATGTTAAAATTAATTGAAATATATTGCAACACGCAAATTGTTTATTATAAATTATATTATGCTAATTATCTTTTAATTATTACAATTTACATTAACATTTATTAAATTCATATAAAATATAAGAAATTAAAAAAAAAATCGCAATATCGCTCGAGCTTAAATAATTTATATTCTTTGAAAATTAAAGAACCAATGATTTCGACTGTAACCAGGCAATCCAATAACAAAACATTAA
>JBBYHO010000011.1:47786-60067 GCA_038382025.1 Adansonia gregorii
AAAAAAAAAAAAAATCCAAAGGCTTATTACAATAGAAGGCGATGCATGCATGCAGGCGTGAAATTTTAGCATTTGCTTATTTGGGCCTTCTCATATAATGTATACTTAGAAAGGCAGATATACCTACGTTTGTGGATATGAACGATAGCATGATAGTTTGGGAATAAAGAAAGACATTATCGATATTAAAATTTAATTTTTAAATTTATTGAATATAAATTTTTAAAAATGATTTAATGAATTGAACGAGTTAAGCTTCGACTTCGAACATGTTTCTCTTTGAGTCTTGATGAACTAGAAGCTCTTGTTCATCGCTAGATGTGTATCTTGGCTGTAGAGTTACCTGGAGTTGGTTCATGTCAAATGCCAATCGATTTTACAGGGTGCAAACAAGCAGAATCTGGGGTTAAACAACTCCATTTCAACTCCAGTGAAGAACGATAGACACTTTTGATACTCTTTCTCGACCTGTATACGATGACGAAACGGACGAATATAGAACAAAGAAAACCAACGAAAATAGATAAAAGGAATTTATCTGTAAAACTTTTTGCTGTTGAAATAAAACAACATTAAAAAAACCTTCCTCAGCAATTATGGCGAAGGTATCATAAAAAGGGGAAAAAAATGAATCAACAGCAGATGTATAAACAACCAAAAGCAAATTTGGTATGAGAATTATGACATCATCAAAACCAGAATAGGCAAAAACAAATTAATAAATGCCAAAGTTGATACTACCTCCATTATATATAAAGTAGTTGGTGTTTCTTTTTGCATGCTTTTTAAGCTATTGAAAAAATTACAGAGATTATAATTTAAATATTAAACTTATTAAAAATAAGTTTGAATGGATCAATGAATTAAGCAAATTCGAAGTTCAAAATCATGGCAATTTGTTATAAGGAGGATAGTATTTGGAATGGAAAGAAAATAGGGGAAAAGTGAAAAAAAAAAAAAAAAAAAAGAATTTATGCCTTCGTGGATAAGGTCATATGGACACGTTAAGTGGCAGAGCTGGCCGGATAATGTATGTGGGCCTTCACTTAACGTACACGTGGCTTGGAAAATGTGATTGGACCCCATTTTTTTAAAAAATTAAACGTGGCTTTTTGTTTGTTGGTCCCCACTTCACTGATTCAACAGCATTCGTATTAGATTTATTCATAAATTAAATAATTTTTATATTTAAAAAAATTTGATTTAATTTAATTTATCTTTAAATTTTATATTTTTTGTTTTAAATTAGTTTGATTTAACTTTAAGTGGTAACTTTTATATTAAGATATTTTATTTAATATATTTATAAAATATATAAATATTAATATAAAAATAATTTTTTAATAAAATTTATAGTGACTTGAGTTTAAATAAGCTAATCGATCTTGGTTAAAAATAAACTTAAACAAAGATTTTAAATTTTTTTTCGAGCTGCAATCTAACTTATAGACACCTCTAACTAATATTAATCCTAATTGTATTATATTATCTATTATATAAAATAAGAGTGATTGATTTTAATATTACTCTAACTCACTAAACTCAAGTAAATCAATTCACTTAAATGAGTTTATATTTTTTTATAAAAAATAAAAATTATTCATTAATTATAATTTTTTTAACAACTCACATTATGAATATGTCATAATCTGATCTTTTAAAAAATCGATATAATATTAATTTTATATTATTTTTATTAATTATATTGATTTATTCAATCTGTCTATTAATTTATAAGCATAACTTGATCTAATAATACTGACACTGAAGTTTTATTTAATTAACTTATATATTTATAATAATATTTTATAAATTTAAAATTTAAATTTAAGTTTATTTGATTTTTTTTTCTCTCTAAACTGCCACCTAGACAATGAAGTAGGGGTATCTTTGTAATTTCATCGTGACTAAAAGAAAATTGCTACTAGCCCGAGTAACTCGCATTCAATCAAATAGGAAAGCGAGTGGAATCCACCGCCCATAAAACGCAGTGCTTACAAAATTAAAGGGACAAACAGTTCAGAACCACCCTAAAAAAAAAAAAGGTACAAGAGTTCCGTTGTAAATAGTATGCCCGACGTGTCGGATTCCTGTCCAGGGAATTCAGTAAGAAAACGCAAAAATATCTTTTCAGATATTAACGGTGGGCGGCACACCAAAAAGGGCGAAATATCCCAGATCTAAAGAAGCCCGAAGCCAATGGCCCGCTTGTTGTTGTTGATTAGATCTAATAATAATATATTAATATTATATTTGTATATTTTATAATATTATAATTATATTTAAAATTTTTTATATTTATATTATATTATTTTTTTAATTTTATATGTATTATATTTGTATAATTTTATTAAATATTATTAAATTTATTATTGATCTTTTAATTATTTTTATTTTTTACTGCTTTATTCAAACATTAAACGACAGCCCCAAAATCCAAATACTTTCTGAGCCTTTAGATATCCTTCCCTCCCCGCATTTGCTGACCTGACGTGGCTTCCGTAACCCAATCCAAATCAGACTTCCACGAGATATTTTCCTTGTTCGTAGCTGAATATTTCCCACCGTTAGATTACACTCCATCGGCAACTCAATTTCCTTTGTTGCCGTCCGATCAAGGGACTTGTTTAAAATATAATTTTTTGTTTCCATAGGCAGCTGAACCATGTAGATTTTTAGCAGAAAGACGGGATAGATTTTTTCCTCTTATTTTGCTTTGCTTGTCATTTGTTTTCATTTCTAAGTTCAGTTCAGAGTTCAAAAAAGTAACAGTAAATACTGGGGTTGTATTAGATTTAAGTGGTAAAAGCAAAAAAAGAAAAAGAAAGAAAAAATGGATACATATGGGTGAGGTTGTGGTGAGTAGTAGCGAAGAAGTGGAGGAGCTGAAAACTGAGAGCAAAACTGAGAAGGAAAACGGGGAGGTTGAATGGAATAATGAGAGGAAGAAGAAGAAGAATCATGGGAGTTTTGCATATGGGGAAGCGGTAAAATGGGAAAGGTTTTTGCCAACAATGGCGTTGAGGGTTTTGTTGGTCGAAGCTGATGACTCAACCAGGCAGATTGTAGCTGCTCTTCTCAGGAAATGCAATTACAGAGGTTAGTTTCCTTTTCTTTTTAACCCTTTTTTCCTCTCTGTTTCTCTTTGACTGGTAATGCTTTTTATCATTTTTTATTCCTGAATTTACTACCGGTTTTTAGCTGAATTATTGTTACCAGGGGATAATGTTTTGTTTTTCATGTTTTCAATTGCTTCAGCTGTAATGGGTGCTTATTTGTTCCACGTTGAGAATCGTTTCTGTTTCATGACTTCCTTACTTAAATGAATGACAAACATGCCTTTTCATCAGTAGTAATGTGAATTTGATCCAATGCTAGTACTGGTTTTCGATTTCAGTGTATGGAATTTGAGCCAGCAGGAGAAATCTTTATCCATGTTTTCAGTTGCTTCGGCGTTAATGGGTACTTTAAGGAATTTGATCCTTTTGTGTTTTTTCAGCTTCACCCCAACTAGATTTAAAATAAGATTGAATTGTGTCCGCTTCAGGATATCTACTTCATATGCAAGATCCTCTGCTTTTAACGTTTTCACAGTAAAACATCGTTACGAACGGTGGTTGTCATTTTTATTTTTTCTTCCTGGCCTGGAAAACTGTACGTTGAATTTGCTTCGAATAAATTGTTTAGAATTATGATATGCTACATTTGGAACTGAAAATGATTTTCTCTTATTTTTGAGCAGTTTCTGCTGTTCCTGACGGCTTGAAGGCATGGGAGATACTGAAACGAAAACCACATAACATAGATCTCATTTTGACAGAAGTGGATTTGTCATCTATATCGGGATTACCTCTTCTTACGCTAATCATGGAGCATTAGATATGTAAAAGCATCCCTGTTATAAGTATGATATGAAGGATACTAATAATATTTTCTAGACATTTGTACAGTTGCTGGGATTTTCTACTATGGGTCTATGAGAAAGCAATTTAATTTAATTTTTTTTTTTGGCATGATTATGCAGTGATGTTGTCACAAGATTCAATTAGCACAGTATACAAATGCATGTTGACAGGGCCCACTGACTACCTTGTTAAGCCAATAAGGAGAAATGAGCTTAGAAATTTATGGTAGCATGCATGGAGAAGACAAGCAGTATGCCTTACTTCTTACACTTGATTTCCGTCTCTTTTTTTTTTTTTTTTCTTTTTTCAAACAGTTCCTTTGAAGTTACTATGGATCTTGGAAGATGCTCGGGATGAATTTAGATGCTCTACCATAGCAAGCTTTGCTCTATTTGACCGATGGTATACATCTAATATTTACTTCCAGCATATTAACAAGCATGTTTTGGATGTTGTGCAAATTTGTCATAATGGTTTCATAGTCATTTAGCTTGTTGACAACCATATAGATAATTTAGATTTCTCATTGAGTAGCCAAAAATAGTTTTGGGAACGCTTAATGGAGCTTCGTAAGCTCATATATGTATTGATGAGGTCACTCATGATCAAAAGGAATTATCTTTCAGTTTAAGTTGGCTGCATGAAGTTTCATGATTACGTGTTTGCTGTCTCTTGCAGATCTCTTGTACAGAGCCAGACATGGAAGCTGAGGTCGTCCGCATGGAAAATCTGCAGGAATTTTCGCACTTGATAAAGGGAAAATCTCTACCATGTAAGTCGCAGAAGCAGGAAGTTCATGAGAATTTCAATCAGAAACTGGTCATGCATGGGATGAAAACTGGGAGTAAGACACTAAATTTTGAATTTTGCCGTTTTCTCCTCTGTTCAGTTGGAGAGTTCTCTAAACGCAACAAAATTTTTGGGCAGTTGTTGGTGCCTGCAAGGATGCCTAACACAATAACAGTGTCCAAGGGTTATGAACCGGAAAGTAAAAGAAGGGATACTAATATCTTGGTTGAGGCTGGTGATACCGTTGTTGATTCACCGAGAAAAGCAATAGACTTCATGGGAACATTTTAACAGAAAATGCAATTCTTCTTCAATAAATAGCACAAGCAAGTTTTATTCTTGTCCACACTTTGATCTTTCTTTGGGAAGATGTTATCCTAGTGCTTTTGAGAATCATGTCACTCAAGAAAGGCCTACCCTCTGGCATCCAAATTCCTCAGCCTTTACAAGGTTGGTTCCTGTTGTATTTCTCATTATCCTATGTTACTTGGACTGGGGTTTGAACGTTTGACATGGGTATGTTCAACTTTTTCGGAAGTTTTTCCCTGTATTTGGAGGGTCCTTTAAGGGTCATATCCTCATATCCATGTCTGAATATATGTTAGATATGAGTGTCGGACACGAACACTTCAAGAAAAATGAAGTCGGAGCAACATAGTCATTATCTTCTTGAGAATTTAGATCAAAAACTTTTGAAATGCTTTGAACAAATGGATGCAATCAGATTATGCTTTTCAATATGTTATGTTCGATAATTATCAAAAACTTTTGAAATGCTTTGAACAAATGAATGCAATCAGACTATGCTTTTGCATGTTTTATGTTCGATAATTGCACTTTTCATTGCTAATCTTATCAATGATCCTTAATATGGGTACTCTAGCAGACTATCACAGCCTCTGCATTCAACATTGATGAGTGTAAGTGATCGAAAGAAAGAACCCGGAACTAATTCTGAGAAGATGTTATCCAATGTTGTTTCTGAATATAACTCTGATACTCCTAGTCCCCACTAACTTTTTAAAGAAAAATGATCCTCTTGACTAGTGTTAATACTGGTCAGTTGCAGCAAACCAAAGCAGCAGCATCTTGCACGCAACAGACAGTATTTCCTATCCCGGTAGCCGTGAAGGGCGCGAGATTGAATAACATGTGCGATGTCTATAAGTCTATAATTCCTACAATCTTTTGAGCACAGTCAAGCTCATCCCCAGTGACGAGTCTGAGCTCATCAAACCAACAGGAACCTTCCTTTTGCGCAAATCCATTTCGTCATTCCGGTTACAAAGCTAACTCCTCTGGACGGTTGTATGATCGACTTGCCTCCAATGCAAATCAGTTAACCAACCAACCTTCGCAAAAGCAGGATCGAAAGTTGGATTCAACTGAGGATAGAGGATATATTTCTCCTGAGTCTGACCAGAGTGAAGCAGCAGTTTCTGTAATGGCTCCTTAAGTCAACTTAATGCTATTGCATATGGTAGCACTGCTGCAACTAATGGAAACACTGATCAGGTCGCTATAGTCCAAGCTTATTAAGAGAACAAGAAAAATTACAGTTTTCCGGGTCCTGGTGGAATTTCGCACTGTTCTATCCAAAGGGAAGCAGTTCTAACTAAGTCTCGCTTGAAGCAGAAAGATAGATGCTATGGAAAAAAGGTAAAGAACTATTATCAGCTGCCATCGTGATACTATTCTAAGATCCATTAATACTATAGCATACTCATGTTGCATGAAAGTAATAAATAATTTTCTGGTGTTTCTCTTCAATTGCCAAGTAAAAAGTGGAACCTCGAAAAAATCACATTCAAAAAGATTGAGTAAACTTAGAAACAGCTAATGTTTTCCGTCAAATTCTTTTTTACAGGTCCGATATGAGAATAGAAAGAAACTTGCAGAGCGGCGCCCGAGGGTTAAAGGTCAGTTTGTTCCTCAAGTGCAGGCTGATCCTACGCATATACAAGCTGAGTCCCATTACGGCAATTCATCTGATGGCTAGTGTTAAAACTTTGTAAAACTAAGAAGGGTGAGCATGGATTCAAATTTTGCTTGGGATCTTTACAAATGGTGGCTATTTCAGCCTTTTGTTTTCGCAAGCTGAAGAAAAAAGAGTCAGAATTCAAAAATGCTTCTGCACATGTTCATGTCAAACTAGTGGATATTGACACAGGTTGCTATGTTACTCAAACTTGGGTGTGAATGTTAAGCGCGGTTATATTTATATTTATATTTTTTTAATTTTCATATATTTAGATGATCCTTGGATAATCATATTGCCATAGTCATGTTAGAATATATGTCGAAAACAGGTACTTTAAAAAAACGAAGCTAATATTCTGAACTTTTAGTTTAAAGTTTTCTTCCCTATTACCATTGGAATTGCCTGAGTCATTCTTTATTGGTTACCTTGTAGATCTGTTCATTCAACTTTAGAGTATGCCAGTTGCAATTACCGTACGAACTTAGTGTGAACACAAATCTAGTGTAACCTCATCTTATCATATTCTGGAATACTCATATACAAAGTTATAAATCTTGATTTTCCAAAATATAAATATATTCTCCTATTTTTTCCCCCTATTTATGCCTTGGAATTTGGATTTTTCAATTGAAAATGCCCTGCTTCAGAGCAGTTCCTGTTTTGTGATTCAAAAACTATTCATACAGCCACTTTAGGGACTAATGCTTATCAAGTTCAGAGTTTGAATTTCAATTTTTGTAATTTTTTTTTCAAAATTGCAACACCTTTTGTTAAAAAAAAAAAGGACATTACCATTTGATAAATTTCAAAAATAGGCCATCTTTAGGTTACAAGTTTTAAAACTAAACTTGACAACATAGTTCATCCAAAATTTGTTTAACATTGTTGATTTAGCAATAGCACCCTCCCAAGTCTCAATTGCCGTTATCTCTTGGAGCTCTGCTGGAATGGCCTTGTTAGCTTGTAATTTAATGTACTCCCCGCCTTTGTTAGTAACAAATACAAAACTCTATACATTGTGATCACCGAAGTATGTTAATATGTGGAGAATTAAAAACATGAGAAATTGACTAAAGCTTTAAGGTGTGTAGCAATGTCACTTTTTTTAAAGTTTTATTCATCCCCACCATTAATTAGGTATACAAAAGGGTTACCGATGTATAAACCTCGAGGATACAATGAAGCCCTATGATTGACGGCGTTTTGCATTGATCACATCAATCCACTATGCACTAAGCAGTATGTGACAAAACTACCAAAATTGTATTTGTAGTTTTCTTATCTATTTTTCTATCTATGTCTTCCAAATGAGAAGGTTCTATTTATAGGCAAAGAAATACCTCTTTATATGGATATAGCTTTTTCAAATACATATTTATTTGGATAGTCACACTACTTGGTAAATAAGCAAGAGACATTACTCTTAATTAAATAATTAAGAGAAACAACTTTTAAAGATATAACATTTTATTATTTTGAAAATGTTCCAACAATCCCCCACCATTTTCAAAATAATCCAAATTTTGATAATTTTGGAAATCTATTTCATAAATAAAGGTGTCTTCCGATTGAACCTTCACTTAGTGAAAACATGCTAAAGTTAACCGAATTGCATGGTAGACTATGCTTTGAACCAACTATTCCATTTGGTTAACCAAGCATATCTTACACAAATATTTCAACACCAGTCAATGCATAGTATCCAGGGACACTATTATGGCAATGTATCTGTGTCCTCTTTTCATGAGTGCTGTTAGAGCCAAGCCCTTGAGCTCTTAGAAGTAATCACACTTCACATTCACATAGGTATATCCTATCAAGAGTGTTCCCGTAACTATAACACTCTAACATATTTATGTTATGAGTCTATTAAGTATATTTACTCATCTTTCCCTTAACATTACGAGTACTTAGCACTTTACTTGGGATAATATATTATATAATATTATAGTGCTAGCAGTCACATACAGATGATATATTTTGTCTTATTGAACTCAAGGCTTGACGTTATACTAAGTGTTGAGTCGAGTTCCTATCATGGGTGACTTAATATTATGAGCTTGTCCTCATCCCCAAATTACCAACATAGCTATGTTAATTTTCATACCACATGGTGAACTTTCATAAATACTCGTATCTTGATGCAAAGAAAAGAGTTAAAATTGAGTTTTGGATCAATGGTGGGCGAGTCAAAAATGCATGGACTGTGAAAAATGGCTTGTATCGATGCATTACAAAATGCATCGATACATTTGGTCCAGAACCCTTGAGTGTATCGATACAATGATCATTGTATCGATACTATGAGCCATCGTATCGATACTATGAACCATTGTATCGATACATGTTGACATGTATCGATACATTTCTTTATAGAATGTATGATTTGGTTTTGGCATGGCCTAGTATCGATGCATGAGCTCTTGTATCGATATAGAAGCCCATGTATTGATACATTTGCATGTTGTATCAATACAAATGGGGATATTTCAAATTTTTGGCACGTTGAAGCATTTTATCGATACATGAGAACCATGTATCAATGCATTCAAGCAAAATTATGAATTTTCTCATATATTTTGTCCACAGACACCTTTAACTACATCTTTTGGTGCCACATCTTTGCATTTACCTTTGATATGATCCTTAGGCCTTATTGACCTCCTTAAAATACTTTTTTACCAGGTGACAACTCTTGATCATTGCCCTTTTTCACGTCCATGCTCTAGATTGCTTTAAAATAAATTAGCCCGAATAAAATATGGTGTCTACAACTGCCCTTCTTTGACTGTTGCTGAGAATCAAGAACAGGGCAAAGAAGAATAGACACTATTTAATCTGACTTATCAAGAATATCCTTTCTACAATACCAATTCTTTGCTTTATAGCATTCACAATGATCACTTTATCTATTTTTAATGATGGTTACACATTTGTCTATTTTATTTATTTCTTAATTTCATTATTATCAAATGTGTAAACCATACATCAAAGTGTCCTCTTTAACCAAGTAATTTCTTCTAATGAGGCCTCAAATCTCTTGGTTAAATAAGATAATATTATTGCTATATTTCCATAGCTTATTATCATAGTCAATACATGAATTTAAACTTGTTGCATATATATACTCAAAATATATGACTTTTTATCAACAAACCAGATACATTCAAGGGTATTTCATATCTCGTTTTAGAACAATAATCAATATTGTCAAACCATTACCAGGCTTATCAAGTGACTATTACATAAATACACATTTTATCAAGGACATTATTAGTCATTTTATTGTTAATGACCAAAGCCTTGTCCTCCACCCAAATGGGATAATAGCTTTTTTCTTGCTATTTTAATATTTTATCTCTGAGTCATGATTTTCGAAGTACCTCAACTTTTGATGAATATTTTTATATATCCCTTAAGCATGGCCACTTATGATAACTATCAATATGGAAAGTATTAATCAATGGATGACAAAAGCTACCCTTCCATTAGTTTTATATACCATGCTCATCTATATTTTACAAATCTTATATCATGATTCTATAATGACTCCTTTGGAGATCATTTACCAATGCTATATATGGTGGATATAAATGTATTTTATCATATTCATAAACAAACTATATATTAATAACTTTGTTCAAACTATATCCACTTTAATGTTATTCATATGCACCATAGCATACACTAAATACTAAATGAGATCAAATAAAATTATATAGTCATATTTGGATCTCTAAATCCTTTTGGTCAAATTAATGACTACTATGTTACTCATTCTCAATAGAAGATTTTATTTTCATATTAGAATAATGACTATATTATAAAAGCTTTTGCTTTCCCACTATTCTACTTTGACTAGAAAAATTATCATACAAATAATTTTTAATTTATATCATTTCTAGTCAAAACCACTTCTATATTGATCATAAATTTTATAAAATAGTCTAACTTTTATCTCACATAAATTCATGTGACAAATAATAAAATAGGTTAAATACTCATAATTCTGTTTAACCCTTTTAATGTGGACTATCAAAATATGTAACCAAATATAAAATCCATTTAGGTTTGTGGTTGTTTTAAGCCAACTAAAATGATCCACCTTATATGGCTATCTATATAATAAATATTCATTTAGTTTATTATATATGTAATTGCCAATAAATCTATATATTTTGCATAGTCATAATTATTCATGAAAGATCCATATCATAGACCACCAATAATATACAGCAAACATAAACCACAATACCAATATAATAACTTGTAAGTAAAGTTTAATATTAACTCTTCAAATACCTTCATAGACGTCTCATTGTAAACGACTTTAATACAACTTAATAACTATCCAAAAATCAAGAATTTTACACATGGATAATTAATTTAAATAAAAGTTCACAAAATATACCTGGATATTATGAAAACTTGAGCTGTCATTGATTGTCTCTTTTATACTTCAATTTATTTGCATTACAAATTTAATTAAATATATAAAGGAAAAAGACATACCTGACGCTCCATAACATGCCTTTTACACATATCGTTGTTACTTTTGGCATGTCATCTCAAACATTTGTATCTTAACATGCTTATGTTAGACAATGGTTTGTTAAATGCTGGGTCTTACACCTTTCATTGTATCTTCTTTCACCTTCAATCAATTTTTTCATAAAATGACACAAATAAAACCTTAAAATTGTTAGTACGTGAGGAATTAAAAACATGAGAAATTGACCAAGGCTTCAAGGCTTGTAGCAATGTCACTTTCTTTAAGGTTTTATTTGACCCCACCATTAATTAGGTATGCAAAAGGGTTACCGACATATAAACCTCGAGGATACAATGAAGCCCTATGATTGACGGCGTTTTGCATTAATGACATCAATCTATTATGCACTAAGCAATATGTGACAAAACTACCAAAATTATATTTGTAGTTTTCTTATCTATTTTTCTATCTATGTCTTTCAAATGAAAGTGTTTTATTTATAGGCAAAGAAATACCTCTTTATATGGATATAATTTTTCCAAATATATGCCTATTCGGATAGTCACACCACCTGGTAAATAACCAAGAGACATTACTCTTAATTAAATAATTAAGAGAAACAACAACTTTTAAAGATATGATCTTTTATTATTTTGAAAATGTTCCAACAAATTACATAAATTTGATACCGATCTGACCAACCAATCAATCTAAAACTTTATATATAGGCACTCTCTACAAGGAAATGGTATGTCACTGATCAAGGGTAGTCAGTTTTTAGCACTTATTTTTTTTCAAATTACTCATGATTGAATCATACATCTAATTTATATCCGGATACCAACATAAAGATATGATTTTTTTATAACATGAAGATTTTAAAAAAATGTAAATCAAATATATCAATGTCAAATGCATAACTATATTACCTCACTAACATAAGTTTGATTGACCCCCCTCTAATTTGTTGTTTCTTTTTTATTTTTATTTTGGCAACTTATACTTCTATATTATTGAATTTGAATGTGTCTCAAAATTTGAAAAATTCATGGGAAGGGTCATTTTTGGATCAAGAATGGATAGATTCAAGAAATAAGAGAATTAAGGATACGAC
>JBBYHO010000011.1:68328-79710 GCA_038382025.1 Adansonia gregorii
AAAAATATTAAAATTATATCATCAAATTTAAGTTTAAGAAGTCAAGTCTACATATTTAACATTAAATAAAATTATATCATCAAATTTAAATTCAAAAGGTCTAAGTATTTAAATTCACATCTTTGACATTAAATAAGTACGTGACTTACTAAATGGATTCAATAACAATTTAGATTAAAATTTTTTACTCAATTATAATCTAATAAAATAAATATTTATAAATTATTAACTTTTAATTTTTCTATTCAACTTGGATTGATTGTTCCGACAGCCATTGCAAACTACCAACGGTTTAGGTTTTGCCCTGTGAAACAAGCGGAGGAAAATCGTGGAATCTTTCTGTTTCATTATTTCATTATTTCATATTCCTTTGTCTGCTGTGACATTTAGTGGCAGAAGCCAAGTGACCTAAAGCTCAAATTGGGTCCGCTCGTTTATCAACCTTCAATATTGCCCTTTTTCCAATTGATGTGTCTTCAACGAAACTACATTTTGTACGTAAACCAGCCGCCTTACTTTGATCAGTTAATCAAAATGAGTTCGCTTCAATACTCTGAAAGATTTTTTAATTTAGTAAGCTAAATTAAAATTATTGGTCGTCGAGAGCAGTTGGTAAGATATTGGAATTGTCAAGTTGTCCGCAACTGTAAAGATAATAATAATTCTGTAAGCTTAAACAAAAGGATTTCATGTACAGCAAAATCTAAATTCTGTATTGTTTAAACGGTTTAAACCACTCCTAGAAATTAATATATATACGTATATATGTACACACATACTCTATTGGAATCGTGCGGATCACAGAACAGATAGCAGAGAAAATTAAAGCAGAGAACGAGAATCTCGTTTGGTCTGATAAATACCGTATCAAGAGAACTTATTAATTTGGCTGATGATGATAAGATCTCCATGGTCAATAGTGCCACCTCCTATAAGAGATCGCCACTTGAAGAGAAAAGGTAGACGTTTCAAAGGAAAATTCCCGAAGGTAATACCTACCAATGCCTCCAACTGTACATACAATCATGTAGATTCAAACAGCATACCCTTCGATCTGTTCTGCTGTTCTTTTCAAATGAACAAATGTATGGGAAGAAATAATCGGGATTAATTCTGCTTGCAGTGCTCGTCGTCCAAATTAAATGACATTTTTTTATTATAAAATTGGAACATGAGATAGAAGAAGCTATGCACTTTGAGATTTGAAGAACTAAAAGGATTAAACCTGTATCAATGACCCTTTTAAAGAAAAAGATCCAGAGATAAATGAGAACTCCTAATTAAATGACATTTTTTTATTATAAAATTGCAGGCATGAGATAGATGAAATTACGGATATTAAAATTTGAAGAGCTGAAAGGATTAAACCTGCATAATGACCTTTTTTTGAGAAAGATCCAGAGACAAATGAGCAATGCATCGTTTTCTATGAAGAACATATAACTTTTGACAAAAGAATGGGAGTATGTCCTCACCTTTCTGTACAATTTCTGTGTTCCTCATTGAGATATTCTTTTCGGGAGCAACACTGCAAGGCTATGAGATCATTGTTCGTTTCATGCTCAGAATATTAGAACATGATAGCTTAAAAATCAGAGATTCAGAATCAACATCAAGTACCCATCATTTCATCCTCGCCGAACAAGTAAATCATCCTTTCCCTCCTCCATGGATCGCTACCGGATCCCGAACTGTTCCCCTGGGCTGGCAACAGCTTAGATTTGCAAAGGGGGCATGCAAGATTGCCGTGATCGATCCAAGCATCTAAGCAACCTCGGTGAAACACGCGGTTACAACTGCTAAGCCCTCTGATCTCGTGGCTTTTCTCAATGAGATTCATGCAAACAATGCAGATAGGGTCGTCGGCGGCATGACGAGCTCCCGATTTTCTGTTGACGAACCAACTATATTCCATGACAGGAAGCTATTTTTTTCACAAACTGGCCCATGAAAAAGACAGGGACTGGAACTAAAGGAGATGGACGATTCAGCACCTCCGGGTTATCATGGCCGCCACGTTCAAATGAAAAGGCTTTGCCAAGCAAAGGAAGTTGTGAAAGAGCTGCTATGACAATGGCCTTGACATGCCCTAATACACTGTTTTGAGAAGGTAGTAACAATACAAGCTCTGGGTATTTGATATTAACAAAAGAGACACCCATGAAGCAGTAAATGCAAAATTAACAGAGACGAAAGGCAAATGGTTCAAGCCCAGGTTCAAGATGAAAAGGCCATATTTAACGGGAATAAATAAAAGCAGCATTTGAAAAAGGAAAAACATGTCCGTGTTTGCTGCTTTCTGGTCTATTGGCTGCCGGTTGGACACATAAATGCTGTAGTTTACTGTGTATATCAGTGTGCATACACTAGAATTTTATTTTAAAGAAAATAAAAGGTTAAAAATTAAAAAAGTCATTTTTTAAAAATAAGTATCCAAGTTAGGAAGGTAATAAGCATTTCAATGTCGAATTCGGACTATTCTTTATTTTTTTTTTAAAATATAAAATTAGGACTATTCTTCATTTTTTTTAAATTCATAACTATTAATCTATATACAATCGTTTGCTAATTGTAGTTTTTGATAAGTTGATTTTTGTATATATATATATATATATATATATAATCTAGTTTAATATAGAAACAAATAAGTATACATGTTTTTTTTTTAAAAAAAAATAATTTATATGATGAGGTCTTTATGTAATTTACATTTATCCATGTTTAATGAATTTTATGACTCAAGTAGAAATTATAAAACTTATTAACTGATCGTGAGATGTGTTTAGAATAATTAGAGGTCAACCTTTCAAAATGTTCATTTCACCATCATTGTTTAGTTAGCATATATGTTATCGATTAGATATGTTTACAGGTTAGGTCAGGCTAGATTCAAATTAGATTTTAGTATAATATCAATATTAAAAATGTTTGCATAAATTCAGTTCGGCTTAAAATATGAATTTTAAATTTTATTCAAGTTCGTCTATATTTATAAATAGATAGTTCAAATTCGTTTAAGTCCGTCCAAATTATATTTTTTTTTTAAAATTTAATCTTAATTAATTTAATAATTTTATTTTATTAAGTTTATAAATATAAATAATTTAACTTAGTTTTTAAAATTTATAATATAATATTATATATATGTATTGCTTATATGATAAAAATTATATAATACATAAAATATAAAATAAATATATATGATGTAATAGTAAAATATGCTAAGTTCAGACTTTAAAAATTCAACTCAAGGCCTGATCTATTTTTTAATTGGATTTAATTTTTTTGTCAAAACGTATTTTTTAGATTTAATATTTTTGTCAAAATCTTTCTAAATATCGAACAGATTTTGAAGCTCGGACAGATAACTCGACCATCGAGTAGATCTATTATTGATCACAAGTGATAAAAACTTTGTAACAATGTAACGAGATAAAAGTAAATTATTTATTTTTATATAAAAATATTAAGTAATTAATCGGACGGGTTAAAAAAAAAACTTGTTGCATTAATATTTGAATGAAAAGTGCTACGTACAGTTTTTAAAAACAATAATTTTATAATATTTATTATATATTTTTTTACGTTGTGTATTTTTTTATTAATTTGAGTTAGTCCCTCTTGACAACCAATTTAATTAAGACCATAGAAAGAATTCAAGATATCTTATCTGTTTGAAGGAATTAATTTAAAATAATGGCAACATAACATGAAGATGAAAAATTGGCGAAGCTAATGCTGATCCCTCCTTGACAAATTTCACGAAACCAAGTCAGTAACTTATAGCCGAGGGCTATTGACTTTACGAAAATTAATAATATTAGATATGATTATAAAATATAAAATAATATTAATATAAAAATATTTTAAAATTTATATAATATAAAATATTAATATATTAAATTTTATATATAATATTATTAAATATAATTATATTAAAGTGAAAAGATTTTTGAATTACCTCTACGCCAGGGATGCTTGATTGTCAAACACGAAAGTGATGTGACGGTGGCAAACGGGTGAATTTTTTATGCTTGTGTTGAGAAACACGAGGGGGGTGGGGTGGTTGTCTTCGTAAGCATCCCAGACTTTCCCTCGGAGACTTTTTAAACGAGAGTTGTTTTTGGTGGAGGATCTCCATCACCATCAATTTGCCTTGATTTTTCTTTCAGAAGTCAGGCTCGGCATGCAAGGAGTTGGGCCCCCAAAGAGTAATCAGCGGATTATGTAAAAGTCCATTGCAAAAAAATAATACAAAGAAAACGATTTTTTACATAATAATTAAGGCTCCTCTTCCGCCATAACATAATTCACAAATTTGACTACGAATTTTGGTTCATCTGTTGCATACTGAAGAAATCACTTAATATATAGTAGAGAAAAAAAATTCCTCTTTGATGGCATTGATTGCAAATAAGGAGGCATTCGTATAAGAAACTCGAGTTTTATTTACATAATTTTTGATACAAAGAAAAGTCACAATTTCATAATAAGAAACGATACTGTAATTATTAAAATTTAAATTTTAAATTTATTAAATGCTATATTTTAAGACCCTCCGACAGGGAAATTCATTTAAAACTGAATTTTGATCTCATTTCAAATAATGGTGTGTCATGTTTGAACCAAAATTGAAAACATAAGAGTGTCATGTTTTGACTATTAAAACTCGAAATATTCCTATTTTGAAATTTCTTTTTTTTTTTTCCATTTAAAACTCTTAATAAAACACAAAACCAATTAGAACAAAAAGAAATTATGAATAAAAATACTAAATTATAACAACATTCTAATAAATACAAGCTCTCATGAATCTTTTTAAACTAGGTTCATTGTAATTATAGTTCATTTAGAATAAGCAAGGAACAATTGAGCCTTCTCTTTTTCTAAATTTTCTTTTGGGCATTAGACTTACCCTTCTATTCTCTTACAGCACTCAAAAGAAATTATAAAATTCACTTTTAATAAAAAAGGTGTTCCATAGGATTCTTTATGATCAAATTTCGGTCTTTGAGGCGAAAATAACTCCCAGCAGCAGCAAAATTAGCCACAGTTTTCAACTCATCGAGGCTCACAGCGCACCTGTTGCAGGGATCACTCAATATTGAACCCTCAAGTTATGAAGATTTCACCCAACAGGAGTTCATGCTACTATACAAAAACTGAAGCTAAAAAAGTTACTAATTGTTCTTTCAGCTGCTGATGGGAACCTAAGCTACTAAAGAGTTCCGTCTGAGTAATAGGCTCTATGGCAGGCCTACATGATGAATTCACTCGAGTAAGCTTTCATGAAGATATACAGCGAAAGAGTGCTTTAATAAACAGCATATCAGAGCATATAACTTACTATCATTAAAAGAAGCTAAATGCATTCATCAAAAATGTAAATCATCCTTGCCAAGGCTTGAAGGGAACTTCACATCCGCTTTGCTGTCCAAGAAAGTGTCAAGTGCAAAAACATGTCACTAGGTTGCTTGCCTGCATTGTGCCATAAAGATTTGAACAACTCATGCTCCCACGGCACACAAACTGTCTAATATATATGTATAACATGTTAAACATAAAAGGCATTCTCACCAAAGAAAAGCATAAGTCAATTTTGTTGGTCTACTGATACAAATACCTAGCTCCATAAAGCAATTACAGTAAAATCTGTTATACAGATTCTAATAACCTCTAATCATTTATTACGCAAGGCGTTCTCACCAAAGAAGAGCATAAGCGATTTTTGTTGGTCTACTGATACAAATAAATAGCTCTACAAAGCAATTACAGTAGAATCTGTTACGTAGATTGTAATAACCTCAAATTGTTCCGATGCATAAACAAAGTAAAATCAGCATAGCCTACATAACGAGCATCAGACTGAACCTTTGGAGTGTGCCGGTCCTAAACTATTCCAGACTCCAGCTCGGGAGCAACAGATAAGACTTAACCATTTTGCAACTAACTATAAGCTTTATAATGTCTGGCAGAAGAAGAAAAAGTCTTCACCACATTAGAAGCATGGGCCACTCCATGTTTTTATCAAAATTCCACAGGGACGCTTTCTGCCCTGAAATACAGTTACCTAGAGGATTTAATATATATATTTTTTATCTAGATTAACAAAACTGTTATTTCACCCTGAAAATAAATGTTCAGATAAAATTGGCTTAGTTAATGGCAACCATGTGATGAACAAGCACGTATGTACATACCATGTAAAACTGTCCTAAGTGGCAAGCGAGATGAACTACCTTTTAAATCAGATAAAATTAGTTTGCATACCTAGTAAATTCGGAAAACCATAAGTTTGAACGAGGAGGGAAGTCATACCTATTCTCTTCCTCAATTCTTTTTCGGATAGAAAATATCATGTTCAGCTAAATTCCTTAACCTGAAATTAATCATTAATCTGATGACCTTAATGCGTAATAAAATTCTATTCCAAAACTTTATCACATGACAATCATTTAACAGGGGGAACTTTTGTTCGCTTTTAACACGTAAAGCATGTCAAGCATTAAACAAGCCAAACTTAGCATCGCAAACTTAAATAGTTTTGGAGGCAATTATTTACTATATGAAGATCCACTTAGTTAAAGGAATTTCACCATAGATTTTTGCAGGAACTTCATTGATAGTACAAAGCAATAACAGACTTGAAAGGCTTCAATAAAAATGATTCTACAATTTAACTCAAAGAGCAATACAAGCTGAAGCATTCTATGCAACAAAAAAGAAGACTAATACATTTCAAGCAGGAAAATACACTGTCGAACCTCAAACTTTAAGAAGCTGCATTTTGTTAGAAAAAGCAATGGCAATCCAATCAGGTTGAGCAGCAGACCACTGCAACTGATTTATTTCGGAGCCAGCCAAGTACACAGACAAAGGATCGATACCATGCGGTCCAGCCACTGTAGGCAACTCCCAAATAAGTGCCTGTGTATCATCCCCAGCAGAACAAATATGCTTACAACTCTGAGGAGCCCAGGCAATCGCATTGACACTGGCTCGATGCCTCTCCAACTCAGCCACCGGCATCGTGGGTGACCTAATATCCAAAATCACAACTTTATTGCTATCCATTAGAATAGTGGCCATATACCTCAAATCCTGCTTGTTCCAAGCCAATCTTAATAAAGGGGTGTCTGGCTGGGGACTTTCATAAATAATCGTGGAATGTTCTTTGTCTCTCAAATCGAAAATCCTAACGGACCCATCGGCGGAAACGGAAGCAAAAACTCTAGCTTCACCCCAAGCAATGTCGTAAACCTCTTTATCGTGAGCGATCAATTGGGTCTCGACAACGCCTTTTTCGATGTCCCAAATGGTGCACGTCGTGTCGATGCTGGAGGTCCCGATTCGCTTGGGTTCAACATCGTTCCAATCGAAAGAAGTTAACGGGGCGCAGAACTCGCTGGTTTTGCTGTTGTTGAGAACAGAGACCGGTTCCATGGAAGATTCCCGAATTTCCCAGAGACGAAGGAAGTCACCGGATGAAGCGAGGAGATCGGAAGAAGAAGAAGAAGACGAAGGGGATTTCTGGCTGGGTTGGAACATCAGCTTGGTGGGGGGGTAAGGATGGTCGAAGGAAAGAGGTGGGTGGGTTTTGATCGAAAGGGTTTCCGGGTCAAAGGAAATTATGTCGACTCTGTTACTGTAGTCTTCGATGAAACTGCCGAGAGCTATACGTTGGTGGTTGAGATTCGCGACGGAGGGCGCGGAAGATAAGGCCATGGCGTAAATTGGGTAGGGGGATTCGAAGGTTATGGAGTTGTCGGATCTGAGGTGGGATTCTTGAGTAGAATTCTCCATTTTCTTTTCCTTTGACAAGTGAAGGAGAAAACCGGGGAAAGCGATTAGGGTTTTACTGGGGTTAGTTTTGGGGATGTGTTACTGTTAACTATTAATATTCCTTTCAATAATTGAGTTCCCAGGAAAATGGAAGTAAATCTTAAGAGCATCACTCCATACCCCCTCTTGTCGTTCAAGGAAGGTTTGATTTTTCATTTGATTGAAGGCTTGGCTTTGTTCAAGGTCAACAGCCAACCATGGATGGACTTTTCCAAACGAGGGGTTTCGATCATAATTATGCGTACAGAGAACGAAACGTATTGGTCTAAAATAAAACAAAAATATATCAAACGCATTACTTTAACTTTTTGTTTATCTAATCGATTTATATTAATTTGTATTATTCAATATCAATTAATATTGACACGAATCATTTTCTATCCATTTGGATAAAATTTTATTTTTTATTTTTTAAATAATTTTTAATATTTAATATTTTTTATTTTGATATTTTTATTTTTTCATAATTACATTTAAAAATAAATTATATTTATTAAATTAGGTTATTAAACATAATCAATAATAATTTATTATATTTTAAAATATTTTTATACTAATTTATTTGATATTTAAAAATTTATATTTATGTGTCTGTATAATATATATTTTATTAAAAAATTTAAAAATATGCTATAAATATATATAAAATATTTGAAAAATATAATAAACTTGCAATAATAATTCAAAACATACTAATATTGATACATATTAATATTAAAATAAAAATAATATGTCCACCAGTACAATACTAATTACTTTAATTTTGTCATAAATGTATAAAAAATTCATGTGCACTAAGTGCCAGCACCAAATACTAAATACATGAACAAATAGTTACACATATGTATTCGTAATAAATAAAATAAAATAATCAAGTAGGCAAAAAAATTCAAAAAATTTATTATCATCAAATTCAAAAAACTGATTGAGTCAAAGTTTGAAACCTTTATTTCTACTTCTCAGGTGTTTGAGAGTATCTGTAACTCGTCTCCTAAATCTGCTCAATCACATTACGAGTCAACAGTACTTATCAACGATAACACTACGAATCTAAGTTTTATGTTAATCTCTCTCAAAAAAATGATAAAGGTGATAAACATAGAATTGACAAAGTAGTTGATAAAAATATCATGTTCTTTCTTTCTTTTTCCTAAATTTGAAAAATTGTCAATAGATCTGCTTTTTCAATATTTTAATTTTAAAAAAAATTGAACATTTACAACTAACTTTATCAGAATTTGATTTAAAACTTAAAAACTAAATGATATATTAAAATTCAAATATGCTTTATCTACTGAGAATATTTTATCTAAACTAATAAAATTTAGTTGGATTAAAAACATTGTAGGTGGAGCTCCAAAAGGATAAGGCCTACTTGACCTTTAGCATGAGTCCAAACCCAAGTTCCGTTCAACTCATACGTGCTGACAACTAAACTTTTTTCTTTTTCAAGAGAGCATTATGAGAACATTTTCTCATTCATTTTGGATATTATTCATGCAACTTATTTGTGCATCATATATCTAGTAAAATAATCTACATATTGGTATACATATTTTGTATTAATACATATATTGGGCCATTGATATCCGACACTAAGTACATTTTAATCATCATATTTAAAAAATAAATTATCTTTATTAATCTAACATGATCAATAATAATTTATTAGAATGGTTCCCTCGCTTCGCTGGGAAAATTAAATTTTTTCGATAATTTTAATTATATTAAATAATAATTATTAATTTAAATATTTTAAAAAATGTTTAATATATTTATATATTAAAATATTTTTATTTTTAATATAAAATTAAATATCTCATGTTATATTTTTATCAAAAATAGAAATTTATTATTAAATCATTTTTTTAAACTGATAAAATAATTTTGTTTATTGAAAAATTCATAAAAATAACATTTAAGTCGATTTTTTTACTAATCATATTTCACTTTCTTCGATTGTAAAAGTTCAAATTGCCTAATTATTTTTCTTAGCATTTCTTTTTATTTTCAATTAATGAAAAATAATTCTAAAATATTTTCACGTATTATTTTATTAATAATTATTTATTGTAATAACATTAGATAAATATTTTTAATTTATTAGTTTATTTTGTACTTATTTCAAATTATTTTCTCCTTATTACACATTTTGCAAGAAAATAACGTTTTATGTCTTATTAATAATTAATAATTATTAACGATAATGATAATAAATAATAAATATTTTTTATTTATTAATTAATTTTGTAATTCTTTAAAAAATTTTGTTCACGATACTATATGAATTTAATAAAAAATAATATTGGCTTAAATTCAAATTCACAAAATATCTGAATCTATTAAATTATTTTTTAAAAAATAAAAATATAAAATTGGCAATAATTAAATATGTAAATGTATACCTGATGGTGTAAAATATTTGAATTCGTTATGTATATAAATAAAAGGCATTTGGATATATAATGGATCTGAATATCTAACACCATCCTAATTAAAGTTAAAGCAGATTTGGATACTAAATATTTAAGGATTCATATCTAAATCTACTTTAAAATTTGTTGTGAATAATAAATACACATATTTGAATATGCAAAAACAAATAGGATAATATTGATTATCAAGTTTTTTTACTATTCATTATCATATTCGTAAAAAAAATTAAAATTTTTTATATCCTTGTTAACAATTATTTATTATAATTACTTTAAATTATAAATATTTTAGAGTGAATAACTAGTATCGTAATTTACCAATCAAACAATAATAAAACAAAGATTGCTAGCTAAAGAAAAACCCTAAGGGATTCTTTTAATATATAGGTATAGATTATATTTTTAATTATTTTTATACTAATTCATTTGATATTTAAAAATTTATATTTGTATATATAATATATATCTTATTAAAAAACTTGAAAATATACTCTATATATATATAGTATTCGAAAAATATGATAAACTTAAAACGATATGTTGAAACACGTTAGTATTGATACATATCAATATCAAAATAAAAATAAGATATCTATCGATACAATATAATACTAACTACCTTGATTTCAATGTTAATACAAAAAAAAAAAATTCTCTTGCACTAAGTACATTTCATTCATCATATTTTAGTCAAAGTTAGAATTAAAAATTTGAAAATGGTAATGTCATGTTTAGTGAAACTAGTTAAAATTGTTGAATTGAATTTTTCTAAAAAAAATTGAGTTACTAAAAATATGATTAAAATATTATATTTAAGCTTTAACATATTCTTTTATGTGTAAGTTAAAAAGAATGATTAATAAATTTGTATGTAAATTTAAAAGTAAAAACATGTGAAGAAGGGTAGGTGAAATACTAAAGGAGAGATACTTGTTAGCATTTTAATTTGAGAGCTTTGATACATATTAAATTGATCGATGAATTATCGAAAAATTAAATTGATAAGATAAGATCTTAGTATTATATTTAAATTAAAAAATGATATTTAAAAAAAGTTTATAGTTAATATGTTGTTTTAAAATTTAATGAAAACATATATATATAT
>JBBYHO010000011.1:86078-100733 GCA_038382025.1 Adansonia gregorii
TTTTTTTTTAAATATCAATTTAAACCATACCAATATACCAAAAGTATCGCTTAACTTTTCTTCTCATATGTAAATGTCTTGTTGAATTAAAAATAAAAGATGAGAATGAGTAAATAAACTAGGCTCTAAAAAATTAGTGAAATAGATATATTAAATATTAAACATAATTGCAAGTGGCGGTTGTTTGATTGTTCTTATTTCCAACATTTATAATTTTATAATAAACAATAATTATGATGTTGATGACTTTGGACGTCTAACGATTTATATTGAAGGATTATAATGGAACTTTTGCCATTGCTTGACAATCAATGTTTGAAGAAATCAGGATGAAGATTTTATTATTCGAATCAACTTTTCAAAACTGTGATCATATATATATATATATATATATATTCTTTTTATACGTTGTTTCGAAGGGGCATTTTTATATGTTGTCAGGTTGGCAGCTTCCGTCCTGAACGAGACATTTTCCCAATCGAAAGAACTATTTTTTTATTGTCGAAAATAAACAATAACCATGTTAATTGAATTGATAGGGATTCTGAATTGTCTTTAATCGTGTCTGCAATGGTCTCTTTTATCACCATCATCTTAGTTCCATTAACGTTTGATACATTGCATGGCGGAGAAAGAAAGAGAATTCTAATGTCTGAATGTGAAATTTGTGTTAAACTGATAGGGAAATCCTAAGTCATTACTGCGTAGAAGTTAGAGCACTTGGGTATAGATTACAAGAATTGATATCAGAGAGCTTAGGCCTGGAAAAAGAGTACATAAAGAACGTTCTTGGGGAGCAAGGGCAGCATATGGCGGTGAATTATTACCCACCATGTCCAGAGCCAGAGCTGACTTATGGGTTGCCTGGACATACTGACCCCAATGCCCTTACAATTTTGCTTCAAGACTTGCAAGTTGCGGGCCTTCAAGTTCTCAAAGATGGCAAATGGCTTGCTGTTAATCCTCGCCCAAATGCTTTAGTCATTAACATCGGTGATCAATTACAGGTAATAAGAAAAATGTTATTCTCGCTTAAAATCTTTATAAACTTTTACGAAGTTAAGATGTTTAATTAGTCTTCTAAACTATACTTAGTTTCAGTTTTCAAATAGCATTATATGATCTTTAGCTTCCGCATGCCAATATAGAAGCGTTTACGAACATCGGATGTCTGCAGGCATTGAGTAATGGGAGATACAAGAGCGTGTGGCATCGGGCGATTGTCAATGCTGATAAGGCAAGGATGTCGGTTGCTTCTTTCCTTTGCCCCCATGACCACGCCGTGATCAGCCCCGCAAAACCTCTCACAGAAGATGGATGTGGAGCCGTATACAGGGATTTTACTTATGCAGAGTATTACAGCAAGTTTTGGAGCAGGAACCTGGACCAAGAACATTGTTTGGAACTTTTCAAGAACTAATACCAGCTTCATTGCCTAGCCGTTCGGTACTTATTCCATCATTTTCTCGATTTGTCAGTTGTTGACCGCTTGCTGCGACGTTAACATGTCACGCCTCCAGGTGCACAAGAACGACTTTTAAATATTCATGTCATTACTGAGCCATTTTCAATGCAGCTTGCTGCTTTTATTGCTGGCAACGGCAGCCTACTCTAATTTATCCCTATTTAGAACTTCCCAATTGTTGCTGTTTGCGGTTTGATTCTTGCTCCAAAAAGAAGCATAGTATTATCTTGTACTGATGTTGCACTTCCCTTTTATTATTGTATTTTAGCATGCAGAACAATAGTCTGTCATAAAATGGTTCTATGCAGGACAATACTATCTTTCATGAAATGGTTTTCCGCAGGACATTTGGTATTATCTGTCATGAAATAGTTCTTGCTGTCCGTTAATGTTCCGGATACTTTAAGCCTGGCTATCTACTGACGGCCTTTGCTGCCAACAGGTGAAGTTTTGCTCCTGCAAAGCAAACCGGATGCTGGATTCCTTGCGACCATTTTGATGAGCCTACCTTATTTTCTCAGGAAATAGATCCATACTATTGCATAGTGAATATGTTTGCACTCACACTCTCATAGTTACATATAATCTACTTTGTCTTGCCAAATACTAGTTCGTTGAATGAATAAAATGTGTGGTTTCAGGATCAATATAGGAATAAGTTATTGCATGCCTTGGCAGTATATTTTCCTCCAAGGTAGCTGGCTCTACATATTCCCCAAGTTATAATGGCATCTTTTATTAAACCAGATCTCGAAACCAAATTTGACAATGGTGAATCTGAATCACTTCTATATGCAGTTGCAGAAGAAACTTAACAGGTCACATGCTTTTAGCACTTTCATACAAACTTTGCATTTGCAATAAAAGCATCTGTTAAATTGAAAGTCTTAATTATATTCACTAGAGCGAATTTATGTAGTGAATACCTCCACAAAAACCATGCTTTTGTCCTATATGTTTTAGTCCTCAACAAGGCAAAAGAATGCTATTTTGTTGAAGTTCTGAGATTTGCCCAACCATCTCGACAAAAGTGCTCTTAAAACTTTAGCAGCCTCAGCAGGATGAAGTTGACCATGATCTACAGTGATAATTTGAAGGTGCCAGCAAATGAAATGCGTTTCGTTCTCAAAGTTTAGGATTTATGCCTTCTAGAGACATTTATCAAACACTTAGTATATTTACATTTGTCAACATATAAAATAGTATCTGCATCACACAAGAAGCTAGCATAAAATCTCATTCTTATTTGTTTACGTCAGCAAGAACTGTGTAAGCTTTGAATCCAAAAGCAATGGTCAAACATGTAACCAAGGCAAAGATTCAAATCCCTTTTGGAGAACTCCCTAATGTAAGTGCCGAAAGGTCCCCTTGCCAACTTTGTATTCTAACCTTCTCGATGGCCAGGTTTAGTTTAATTAAGGCCTAAGTATCATATTGATAATATTTATACTTATTTAAATTTATTTCGATTCGAAATATATGTCTTAAATTTTGTTAGGTTAATCTATATTTACACATGATAGTCAAAGTATTTGTTTAAACTCGTTCATATTATATATATTTTTTTATTTTTAAAATATGTGTTTTAAATTAAATATTTTATAATTTAATATTACTATGACTTATCCTCTCTCTCTCTCGCAAGCATAGGTATTTAACAAATTATAATAAACACAAGTTAGTAGTTTTTATAAATTCAAGCCTATCCTTCAATATCATGATATTTTCTTGAAAATGAAATAAAAGATTATTTTTAAGAACAATAAGTATCTTATTCCAAATTAAGACATCATTATGGGATAAGATAAAAAATCTTTTGACATTATGAAATGAACGATTGGAAAAACTAGTTGAGGAATCGTTATCAATACAGTCTATTTCAGAGTAGATAGCTTAGATTAGTGTTAGGACAATGACAAAACAAAGTCAATCAATACTATCTATCTCAAAATAAAGATTTAATAAAATAGAATTCAAATGAAAAAGAAAAATTAATGCATTATAAAAAAAATGATTCGCAAGAAAATAACTACCTCACACTAATTGATTCATTAATTAATATTTATTTTATTTATTATATTACTATTAACGATGAGATTTTACCAATTTTGCATGTTTGCGAAAAATTGAAAGTAGGTACAAATTCTCCCGATTTACGACCTATCATACAATCCGTGGTACAAATAGGTAAAGCTCTTTTTCATTATGAATAACGATAATAAGATCGATCATTTTGAGTCTAATGGTAGATGCCTTGGCCCGGGTTATTATTATTTTCTTTTTCAGCTTTTGTATTAAGCCTTTTGATTTTTTTTTTAATAAATGATTTGCTACAAAAAGATTTTTTTAATGAAAGCCTCATTTTTTTATTTTTAATATTTCATTTCAATAATTTAATAATATTTATTTATTTATTTTTGGTAAGGATGAGAAGAGAAAATAATTTTAAAAAATAACTTAACATATTTTTAACGTTTAACACTATACTATTATATATATTTATTCTTTACATGATAAAAATAATATAGCATATATAAATATAAAATTAATAAATATTATATAAATAAAAAATAGATGAAGTCTAGACCTTAAATTTTGGAGCTAAACCCCAACCATTTTAAAAAATAAATTTATTTTTATTTATTTAAGTCTATTTTTTAAATTTAATATTTTTTATCTAAATATTTTTAAATATTTAATGAATCCTTTGAGCTTAAACAGATCATTTGATTCATAAATACTTTTAAATGGAAGCTATTTTAGAAGTATTTTAAAGAATTTTTTTCTTCAAGAGATTGGATTTTGGGGATGGAAGTTTTTATTTTCACCAAATCGGTACGCTTAACGCGTTTGGGCTTTATTACGGAGAAGGTTGATGCCCTATGGGTGTTAACAACGCCGTATCTTGGGTTGAGTTGACGTCCAGACGCTGAAGTTATAGCGTTTCCTTTTTCCTATATAAGCTCCAATAGCCACTAAAAGCAAGAAACAGCGCGGTCACGTTCGGCCGAGGCTTAAGATTTAGATCATGTCAAGGCGACACAAACCAAACAGAAGGGAACCAATTGGGGGAAAGGTAGTGATAGAGATATCACCTTCGTCGGCAAAGAAAAACACGAGGTTTAAAAACCCGACATGTAAACTGGAGAAGAACGAGGAAGAGGCAGAGGACGGGACTCCCCTGAGACCCGCATTTTGTATGAAAAAGAACGCAGACTTGAAGCGCATTGAGGAGATGGAGGATTGCTTTATTCTTGATTTTAACCCTTTTGATCCTATTGACATTGCCAAACTATCCGTCGCCAACGGCGGGGATGATGTTGATCTCTCTCTCTCTCCTCGCTGAAAAGGGCCCGACTTTTTTCTCTGTCTCTTTAAATTCAATTTCTTGCAACAATGCTTTTGCTTAGTTGCTGAGGAAATTTACAGTGAATTATTATGTTAATTGACAAAAGTTGTTTGGAATTGGATAATAACTTGAAAAGTAGTTTAATTTAGTTATGTTGTTTTTGCTATTTTACCCATTATTGACCCAGAAAAGTGCAACATATTGTAACATCAATGCTTTTTTTTGGTTTATCTTTTCTTCCTCTGGATGTTCATTAGGTGGTTCTAGAGATTATCCGCATTCAAGGCATCTTTGTCTGCAATTTCCCTTTGATACAACGCCTCATTAGAGACATTGTGATCTGGTACGTAAAAATACTCTTTCACTCTACCTATGATGAGTAGTGTCGTATATAGAGTGTACCGATAATTTTTGAAGTTTTTCTATACATTTGAATATAATTATATTCGTATCTATAAATATATGTTAAAAAAATTTCAAATATGAGTATACTTTAACAAAAATTAAAATTTAGGTTAATAGTACTTTTGGTTTATTAAATGCAGTGCCACTTTTATGTTTGAGATTTAGCTGCTCCACGTGAATGTTGGATGACACATTGTCATGCTCAGAGCATGGTGAGGATTGGAAGTCTCAAAGCAATTTGAGGATACTGAAGGTTCGGCCTCGGAAATTATGAAGAAGCTCCCCATTCTATGCCCGGCTTCCTTCAACATACACAGCGATTTTGTTAATGTTTTGTTGCAGTTAATACTGCGTATACGCTCAAAGAAAAGTGAATTGGTTTGCCTTTACTTGGACAAACTCATGCTCAGAGTTCGGTGGTTTTTTTTTTTTTTGCCTCTTTGGACGATTGAAATTGGCTTCTAGTTAGTCATGAAAAAACTAAATGTCTAAAGTCTAGAGGGGGACGTGTACTAGTTCGGATGGTTTATCATGTTATGGTTGCAAGGATAGATAGAAGCAATGTCAAGTGAATGAAATATAAAGTATTCATTTGAATGAAGGAAATCCATTTTAATTTGTGGAAAGAAGAATACCAATTTTTTTTATTAAAAAAAATCATAATTTAAGAATTAAAAAAAATTATAGATATAAAAATTTAAAATTTAAACTTATTAAAATTATCTTTTAAAAATAATATCACGAATTTATTATACTAAACTCGAGATTCAAATAACAGCGGCTTTATTTCTTTATCACTAAGCTTGAAAGTTTAGGTTTACTTACCGCTGTAGCCGATACGCTGGGAAACCAGGGAAATGTTGAAAAGTTGATCGACTTGTACCTATTGACCAAATGGGACTGGTGACACTTTCGATTGAAGTTCTTCCGCAGAGATCCTTTCTTTCACGCTTAAACCAGGTGTTATTCTTGAGCCACTTTGACAGTCAATTGACAAGTGCAAGGCTACTTGCTTTCATGTTGTAAAATCTTTGTCCCTTGAGGTTCGGAGCAATTTAAGTAAAAAACCCATCCCGATAATCAACTATTCATTTGTTGTTTCATTGATTTTCGATTCATAAATTAAAAAAATAATTATTTAAATTAATTCAAATTTTAATTTTTAATTAATTTTTATTTTTATAGCATTAAAATAAATATTTTATTTTTAAATTAATGAAAAACTTAATCCTATTAAAAAGGTTTTTTTTTTTTAACTATTTTACACTTGACCGTAAACCATATATATAAACCATATATATATATATATATATGTATATGTAGCCTAGATTTCATAGGTGGAGAACTTGCAGCAAGGATCCTCAAACGGGCCTCTAGGGGTAGCCCAAAAAAGAAGGAACCCTCAAAACAAAACTAAAAACCCCACAGCTGGTTAAGGCCCGCTGGAGTGAGAGCTCGCCTGAATCTCTGAGTCTCAGATTATCCTTTTTTTATTTTGTTTCCCCCAGACAGTCGGCGAAAACCCTTATCTAACGAACGAGAATAAGCATGTCGCCGGGTCCTGTCGTGGAGGCTGCAAAGCCTGAGACTGAGCAGGTTCCTTCTATTGAGGAACCCAAGAAGGTGCCCCAGGTCTCCTTTTTTCTTCTTCCTCATTTATTTTTTAAAAAGTAATGATGGTCTCGTTTGCAGAGCGAGGAAGAGGCTGTGGTTGAGGACATCAAGGAAGATGACAAAGAAGATGATGATGACGACGAAGATGGAGATGATAAGGAAGATGGTGCCCAAGGTTTCTTTTTAATTTTTTTTTTAATTTTTTATTTCCCATCTAAGTTGTTAACTTGATTCAGTTCATTGCTAGCTGATTTCCAAAAACACTTTTTGTATTATTTTTAGTCAAAATTTGGGCTGGCTTCAAATGTTTTTTTATTTCATTGTTTATACTTTTGTAGTGATTTCAGTGATAATTTATGAATTAGTGGAAAATTTGCTCTATCATTATTGGAATTTGTGCTGTATATGTCCTTAGCTTTTCCGTTTGGGTGTTTATTTCAAGTATGAAATGAACTTATTTAAATTTGTTCTCTAATGTCTTCTAAAAATTGCATGGTTAAAAGTCTCCGCAATTGCATTTTCTTGACTTCGTTCGTAACTTTTGGAAAGTGTAATATCTTTTGATCTGTTGATTTCTGCTTACTGGTTAGCTTTGAGCAGCTGAAATGCCTTGTTATCCATGCAAGTACTTGCCACAACTATTCTTCGGGTATATGATTTGTTACTTACTATATATGTCGGCATTTCTATGTTCACGGGCGTTAATTTCTTACGACATATGTACTTGTTATTTCTGACTTTTTAGCTAATTGTTATTATATTTCTACACAGCCATTATAGTTTGCTTGAAATATAGGTTGCAGGTGCAAATGGAAGTTCGAAGCAAAGCAGAAGTGAAAAGAAGAGCCGGAAGGCGATGTTAAAGCTGGGCATGAAACCCGTTACCGGCGTAAGCAGGGTCACCATAAAGAGAACCAAGAATGTATGAATTCTCCGATTTTCTTTTCATAGTTGTTTCGTTGCCTCATTAATGGTACTATAACCTAGTTTCATTTGGATTCAGATACTTTTTTTCATCTCCAAACCAGACGTATTCAAGAGCCCGAATTCTGAGACCTATGTCATTTTTGGTGAGGCTAAGATAGAGGATTTGAGCTTTCTGTTACAGACACAAGCTGCCCAGCACTTCAGGATGCCTGAAATGGGTACAGTGATGGCAAAATCAGACACTTCTATTGCAGCTGCTGGAGCATCGGCCGATGAGGAAGAGGAAGACATTGATGAGAGGGGGGTGGAGCCTAGGGACATTGACTTGGTCATGACGCAGGCAGGGGTGACGAGGGGCAAAGCTGTCAAGGCCCTCAAGACTCACAGTGGGGACATCGTTAGTGCTATCATGGAGCTTACCACATAGGTCGTCTCTGTTCTCGTATCATGCGCTCTTGCAGATTGTCAATGATCTCTTGGGCCAGTATCAACAATTTGAGTTGTAGTGAGCTAGCTTACCTTCTACTTGGTGTCTAGCTTATCCTCCGATTTTTATCAAATTTTAGACATTTTTCAACTCATGATCACTGTCTCTGACTGATTACTTACCCTTTTCCATAAGGAATTTTTGCAACACGCTAGATTGTTGGCAATTGAGAACGTGGGAACAACTGAATTCGTGGATGAATTGATGTTAAGGATTTTTGGGATTTGCGTACGTGGGGGAGAGAACACAAACGAGTCAATGTAACTCACTAACTCAGCAAGGTATATGCAAATACTTGAAGAAATCACCATAAAAAAACAGAGCAAACAAATAAAATAAGATTCCAAAGCCATCACGCTCATACAGACACTTCTACATCAAAGAAAGGAGTAATCAAATTTCCCAATAAAAGTTCCAAGTTTCTCTGCATTCTTTCAATTTACCTAAGGTTGTTGTTGATCGAATGATAGATGGAAAAATCTAGGATTTTTCGAATCTGTATACCATGCACAACGCGCACACATACATTGAGAAGAATTCAACATTGAAACTACTTTTCAATCGGAAGGCAGGGGAAGCTGTAAACCACGAGGTGTGCAACTGCAATTATATTAGAGTATAGATAGAACCCAGGGTTTTGAATGCCAGGGCTTGATTGCCTGCATCTTCATTAATTTTTGGAACCCACGGTTAAATCCAATTGGTTCATGTAATCATCTTTAAGAGATGGCTTTTAACAAGTCTAAGGTTCAAATCTCAACATATACCATTCTTTCCTTTATCTGTGAGCTACAACCTCCTTGGTTCAAAAATATATAAATATACACAGAGCCCATCTCAATTTTATTTGTCCCGTGCTTTTTCACGCCTTTCTTGCTCCTAAAGCTATATCATCTTCAAACAAATTTAAGAAAAGCTGATGTGTTGCTGCAAAAAATTTGCTTATGTTCATATAGTTTGATGCACCATCAAGAATTTATGCAGCTTACGATTTGAGGTTTTTTTTTATTAACAGAATGATGTCATAAAATCAGTCTTGATTCACACTCCACAACGCATGCACGGCAAGTAATAGCATACTATAATTTCTGCTTTTCCATAGACCTATACCACAGTAGAAATCATGAAAACATTTGCTAGCTAGCAGACAAGAAACCAAGAAGAATTGAAAAGCTTCAAGGAGAGGATCACACAAATCAAACAAGAGATTAAAGATACACATTAAGGTTTGTTCAAAATATGTTTTTAAGATCTTTTTACATAGTTGCGCAGCAGTCATGGCTGAACAACCCACAGTTCGTGTTCCACACACACTTCATACAAAAGTTTTAAAGGGAAACAAGATATCATTCACCATAGGGTAACAGCCTCGACCAAATTTAGGTTCAACTATTCTATCCTGAAAGCTCCTCTTTCAAAACATGTTCCCAGTCCGAAGAACAGTAGTCATACGGACCAGCAGAGGGTTGATACAGAAGCCTGTTGCTCCCCGGAGAACTTATCGTGCAATCGCGAAACTGTTCTCCAGCATGGTTGGCCGCTTGGTTCTGTGAAAATGGTTCCACATTAACACCTGAAATTCCATCCACTGCTGTGACTTCATCAATGCGTATTTGCTTTCTCTTCCCTGCAAATCCAAGATCAACAACCTCTGGCGGTAGTTTCCTTTCCATCACATTAGAATCCAAGCCGTCAATGTCACGGCTTTTCAGAGTATGGAACCTAGCCACAACAGAGGCTTCAACATTATTTATATGGCAGGCTGTTCCTGGTACAGGGGACTCTTGGGATGGCATGCCTGGGGTTGAACTATCCTTTACTTCAGTTGCTAATTTGCCAATCTCATCCAAATCCAAAGAAAGCTTGGAGCTAGAGTGTTCATCGACATCTCGGGCATGAACAGAATTTGAATTGTTAAGCCGCTTTTTTAGTACATAAAATCTGGCTGTTACATCATCAGCATGAGAGCTGGAGCTTTTGATAGGAGAATTTTGATTAGAAACAGCAGGGACTAGTTCACTCTCAGCTGCTGCTGTTAGTTTCTTATTGGTGTTTACTTCAGCAGAAAATTTAGATCTCGATATATTGTCATCGTTTGGTGAGTCTTCTGACAAATCTAAAGCAAAACAACGGGTGTAAACCTCGCATCAGATAGCCAAAATGAAGGGGTCAATAATTCTTAGCAGAAATTTCTAAAGCTTTTATATTGTGAGCGAGACGTGATCCAATGAGTGCAAAGAAAAATTTTAACCTTTTTCAGAGCCCAATTTGCATTTTTCCATTTCAATCTTCATGTTATTAAAACGAGCCATGTAATTTATGGAACATAAAGCAGCTTCTGCCTCCAGCCAAAGATTCTTATACAAGAGGACTTGTGGGTGTGCATCTTCCTTTTCATGAAAATTGTCCGTAAGAACCTTCTTTATGGCCTGCAATTCAGCAACAACGAGAGATAAAATATCATTGATTCTTTGAATTTTCATCTCTTTTTTCCTTCCTACGAAAGAAAGAAATGATGAACCGAAACATTATCTATCACAGTACAGACAATGATTCAAATAAGCAAATACCTGGGTCATGTTATCATCTGTCACTTTTATGTCTGTGCCACTCTTGACAGAAACGAAATCAGAAAATTTCTCATCTTTCTTACCAGAATGCTTCCTTTTCTCTTGAACATGCTGACTCAGAACATCAATAGCTGCCAGCTGGGCCCTTCCTTTACTTGTGCCCTGAGAAGAAAATTTTCAGCTCAGTGATTAAACAAAAAGGCATTTTCACAGAACTTCTGAAGGAATAAGCATAAGAGCAAGCAGAATCACAATTTAGCATTTCAAATTTCTTACAGTTAATTACAAAACAATTAGACAAAATAAAGAAAAGAAAAACAGGGAAGACACACCTCATGGAGCTCACTAAAAAAAGATTTTTGTCCAATGTTTTTTGACATGCATGTATCAAGATTGTTGATTACTTTTTCAAGGGACTTCAAATCCTTTTCCTTTAATTCACATGTCTCATTGGAGCAGAGATAAAGAAGCAACTCTGACAGGTTTTGCATTGTATATACTAGAACACTGATGCTACCATCTGAAACTGGTACTTTGCCTGAGAGTTTAGAATGCTTAGTAGAAATATCTTCTAGAAAGGATGGCAAACACGAGAGATCTTTTACAGCATGGCACGACATATGAGATGAACCACAGCCTGAGACATCATTTGTCTTCATCTCAAGAATTGCAACACCAGTCTCAGATGTGCGCAAATTTTTAGAAACCAATCTACCTTCTGCAAGACTTTGTTGGATGCTGCAAGATGTCTTCTCAACCTCATCCACTGACTTGTTGAATAAGACATAATCTTTCTTCTGTTCACCTGCACCAGCAGAGAATTTGATCTCACATGCAGAACTAGGTCTTTTGTGATAGGATCCTGCTTTTCCTGCATCATCAGGTTGATGTTCCCTAGATGACGGGATAGAGACTGATGGCAATGTCAGAGAAGCGACTGAACCATCTTCCTTATTTCCATTTTCAACAGTCATCCTAATTTCACTTTGTTTTTCTGAAGGAAGTTTAACCATGTTAGCAGTATTCATAGGGAGAAATTTAGGTGCTTGACCATTTGAACAATCCCATGCTTCAAGGTTCTTTACAAGCTGCACAGAAACAGGCTCAGAAGATCCAAATGGAGAATTATGAGACTCCGGAGCTCCTTTCCAGCAAGGAGAATCAATAGGAGGGTTGTAATGATCTAAACTCTCTACAGCATTCTCCACAGCAATGACCGGTTCACTGTTATCAATTGCCAAACTGAAATTATCTGGAGTAGTACGAGAAAAAGCAACTCCAGATTTTGCTCTGGAGAAATGATCAGAAGCTTCCTTGGAGGGCATATTTGATGTTGAAAGCTTTTCAGTCATTGTTTCTGATGATTCCCCAGACAAATAATACTTTCCATAAAGATGGAAGCTCAGTTGACTAGGGTCAGACTCATTTTTGCTACCAAAGCTTAACAAATAATGAGGTTCCTTCACATTAGAGGGATTGTTGCCAGTCAAATTTGTATCAATTCTATTGATGCCACTGTTAACATTTTTGAATGAAACAGTATTGGATGCTGAAGAGAAGGCATCAACATCCGCTGGTCTAATAGCAATCCCAGGTGAAGATTTCAGGGCAGGTATATCACTTGGTGTATTACTGAGCTGTCTCACGGGTTTCTCATATGGAGTGCTTAATGGCACTTGATTGTTCTTGGTATTTGTTAGATTTAAGGGAGGTACCTGCAAATTGGTTTCAGGAAGTGCAGAACTGGGCCTGATAACTGATGTCTTCAAATAATCCAGAGGCATGTACGAGAGATTTTGCCCCCGGGCAGGATTACAGTCTAGTTTTCCTAGATTAGGAGGCCCAACTTGCTTTTCCCTACCCAGTGAATAAAAATTATGCGGAGTTTCTTCACATGTCTCTAGGCCACTGGAACGATGAGCTTCTGCAATTGGAGACCCCCAAAAAAAAAAAAAAAAAGGTTACTTAACATTACCATCAGACCTATCTTTATGATATCCTCTGGTCCCCGCTTCCCACATGCAGCTGTTCCCAAAAGAATGAGTTTGACAATCCAAAAGCATGTTGGGATAGAAATTGAGTTTACGCAAATAAAGAGTGAAGATGCATTTTCCTAAAATAGTTGTGATCATGGCAAAATGATAACAGGAATCAAATTTGAAACCCAGCAAAGTAAATGAGTCAGCCAGCTGAGTTATAATCAATCATCAACTGAACTGAAATATTTTATTATGTATAAAAATTAGAAAGTGCTTTGATCACTGAAAGGCAAAAAGGGGAAGCAGTGGAAATGCAACAACCATGTAGAGAGCGGAGAGAAATAGAATAAGAACAAAAGTAAAAGAAAGGGTAAAAGTTACCAAGGTTAATATGATCCATGAAAATGGAGGAAGGAGCTACATTCGCCTCCTTGGGATAAAAACTCCCACCAAGCTGAGCCGCCTTCCCTTTCTCCCAATCCCACAAGCCACCACCACTCCATTGAGCCGTACGGTCCAGGCCAGACAAGCTCTGCTCATCGAAAGTTGGCACATGAACGGTTGGTGAGACATAGGGAGGATAATAGATTTTGGGTTCAAAAAGATCGGAATTTTGGTTATAAGAAGTGGGAATTGGGTCCAAATCCAACTGAGGCAGTTGAGGAGGTTGGGTTGAATTGAAACTGAAAGGATTAGTATCAAGCCAATTCAACGGCTCACCCAAATCAACAAGTGGGGCAGCGGTAGTTTTTGGGGTGGATCGATCAATGGTGAAAGGTTGAGCTAAAGCTGATAAATTTGAAGATCCTCCTCCGCCTCCTCCATGAGCATTCCCACCATAAGACCCAAAACCCATCATCATGTTCTGTCTCAAAACTTAGACCATCTAATCGAAAATCCAAAAAAAAAAAAAAATCAAAATGCTGGACTTCAGCAAGAACCGACAACAGCTTTTTTCAGACAGAGAATAAGTTTGGCATCAGGCTTTGTCTAAAAGAGTCGAAAGCTTCATAATTATCATCGGTTTTATCGATCATACCAACGGAGACGAAAGGCGAAGACTTAAAGCGATGACCCACTCTTTTTTACAAGTAACAATTATTTGTCATCACCATCATCATCATCATCATCATCATCAGCGGTCCGTCACTTGGAGTTTGGAGAGCTGAGAATTAGGTGTTGTAGACGAGTCAGGAGACTATGTTATTAGGGACTATTGACTCCTATACTTCTCAAGTTCAGTTTTCAAACTGTCCCCACGTGTACGGGACGGTTTTCTAAAATGATTTTTTTTTATCAATTGATAAAAAATATAAAAAAATAAATATAATTTATTATTTAATTACTTATTACTATTATAAAGATTTAATTTAATATTATAAATTAATTAAATATCATTTAATTAATGAAATTTGATACAAACTAAAGTATATTTATAATTATAATATAAGTTAAAATTATGGTATTTTACTTTTTTAATTTTGGGAAAATAATTACCCACTTATGCTTAAAAACCTACCTGTTTCTTTAAAAACTACCTAAATTATAAAAAAACCCACTTCAATTTAAAATATTTTTCAAATAAAACTCATTTCACTTTGAAAAGAAGCTACCCTCTTTAAAAAAATTTGTCTATCCTTTTATATATTAATCTAATAATCTTCTTAATTGTATTTTCAAAATATATATTTTCAATGTCAAATTCTAATTAAAATTAAGATAAAAATATTTATATCTTTTAATTTTTTATATACATGTATTTTAAAGAAATTATTCATTTATTCTTAAAATTTATCCATTTTTCCACCAAAAATCGTCTACATATAAATAGTTTCTATTTTTATTTATAATTTATTTTT
>JBBYHO010000011.1:100833-111082 GCA_038382025.1 Adansonia gregorii
TTTTGAGTTTCGTAACTCAAAACATAGGTTTCAATAGGCATCCGATCATGCCTAGCCCGAAATGATCGGTGGCGACTCCATGCGTTGGCTATTTTGTGATGGTCATACGAGACCAATAAGATGAGTAATTTGTTTTATGGTCCTTCTCACGGTATAATAAGTCGAGAATCCATACATTCTCATTCTCATCACATCGCCAAAGAATAATCTTAGTTGAGAAGACATTTTCCAAGTCAGGAAAATATTTTAAGTTGTACGCACTCTTAGATCCGCGAGGATCCACCCCGAGGTACGTTGCGACACCAAGTACACAGTTCTCAACGACTTTCTGTACAAAAAGTCTTTCACTTTTCCATTACTCCGATACTTTAACCATTCCGAGGCAATTTATGTCTTGAAAGAGATACACGAAGGCGTCTGTGGAAACCACCTTGGTGGGCGATCACTGGCCCTTAAAGCCTTGTGACAAGGCTTCTTTTGGCCCATAATGAGAAAGATGCTATTGCATTCGTCAAAAAATGTGACAAATGCCAACGCTTCACCCCTATTCCTAGACAACTAGCCGAGGCGCTTAAATAAATCTTCAGTCCTTGGCCATTCTGTGTCTAGGGCATAGACATATTAGGTCCATTTCCTATGGCGACCACTCAAAGGAAATTTTTGTTGGTCACCTATAATTACTTCACGAAATGGGTTGAAGCTGAGCCAGTCACCACCATCACTACCCGAAACATGAAAAATTTCATTTGGCTTTACATTCTCTGCCGATTTGGAATACCCTATGTCATCATAGTAGATAACGGCAAGTAACTGACGGCTGACAAACTCTATGATTTTTGTTTACGTTTTAACATTGACCTTGTTCACACCACTATCGCCCATCCTCAATCGTACGGCCAAGTTGAATCAATGAACAAAAATATCCTGCAACCTCTGAAGAAGAAATTGGATGATGCAAAAGGTGCATGGGCAAACGAAATGCTCAGTATACTTTAGGCAATCCGGACAACCAAAACTCAAGTGACCACAGCTACTCTTTTTAGCCTTATTTATGGAACGAAGGCTGTCATACCCGTCGAAATAGGGGTGTACAGTTCATGCACTATTTACCCCGAATTGACACTTAATTCTAAACATCTCAAAGCTAACCTCGACCTACTCAAGGAAGCCAAAGAAGATACTGCAATCCATATGGCTATCCGAGCACAACAGGTTAGCAGGCATTTTAACCGTTGAGTGAGCAATCGCTAATTCCAGGTTGGCGACCTTATCCTCCGAAATTATGAAGCCAGTCAACCAGTCAGAGAATAAAAAAAGCTGTCCCTAAATTGGGAAAGACCTTATCAGGTTAGCCAAGTTCTAGGCTTTGGTGCTTACAAATTAACCGAATTAGATAGGCGCACCATCCTTACCACATGGAACACTGCCCATCTAAAGAAATATTATTTGTAAGATGCCTTCTACAAATACTTATGGTCGCCACTATAAACCTTTCTTTTCCAAGTGAATTCACGGCTCTAACAACTCTTAATTGCTATCTAGCAAACGCCACTATGGCACGACTCTTAATTGCTTTAACGTAATCGTCGCCAAGGCACAACTCTTAATTGCTATCAAGCAAACACCACCATGGCACGACTCTTAATTGCTACAACGTAATCATCGCCAAGGCATAACTCTTAATTCCTATCAAGCAATCACCACTATGGCATAACTCATTATTTCTACAAGGCAATAACCTAACCTAACCGCCAAGGTCACCTACTATCAATACACTCGACTCTTGTCAGCGAAACATCAAGACAACCATCTACCAACACAACAAATGCACGTAATCTCCTTACCCGTACTTTTAAAAAATAACAAACTACAATAAAACAAATTACAAAAACACAAACCAATAATCATTTACACAAGTTATTTACATAAGTTATTTACATAACACAAAATTTTCATTCAATCATAAGTCATTTAAATAATATTCTTTACAAGCCAAACCACTACACATCCCTAGTCGACGAAACGGTCTGAGCACCATCCTCGTCACCAAACTCCCCATGCTCAGACTTTCAGTCGTCAGGGTAATCAAGGTCGCATCCCTCGACCGCCTGCGCCCACTTCTTGCTGACTAAGGAATAAGATGCTAAAGTCTTCAAGAGGTGTATATAGGAGTCAATCACCCGTAAGTCTATGGGCCCATGCAGTAACTGGACCCCATATAGCGTGCTACGTTGATATGAATCCGCAGCAGCGAATAGCTTGTCAAATATCTCTTCATGCTACTTCTTTATCTCATCCTGATGGTGAGCCTCGAGATTGCCAAGATGGCCCTCCAACTCAGCTACTCTAGACTTAGCAGAAGCCAGTTCCGTATCGCGCTCCTCCAACTTTCTTGGCAGTCACTTTCGCCTTCTCACCCTTCAGTAGTAGTTCGACTATTTTTGCCATCTTCTTCTCCTCAATTTCCTTCAAGGACACCTTTAGCTTGGCGTTCACCTCCTTCTGCTTCCCAACTTGAGCGTCCAGCTCTACTATTTTGGACACTTGAAGGTTGAACTTCTCCTGCTAATTCGCTATTTGGCAAGTATACGCTGTTTGGCAATGAAGTAACTCCACTAGCCCTATCATGGAGGCATTCAAATTTTGAGCTAGACTCCTCCTCGATAGCACCTCTCCTCGCTAGTCGTCACTCCCTTCATCGCCTACCTTAAGGCTGCCTCGAAGTCTGGCACCCGGCCATTACGAAGAATGCCAGTACCACTTGAACTGGGCACCCCATGGCTCACTCACAGCCTCTCTGAAGTGGTAATTAGCTGCGAAGCTGCCCTAGGCACTGGTCTACCATTCGACCCAACCGTCTCTACCCCAGGCTGAGATGCGAGTACAACAGCAACCGTCGCAGAAGACAACGGCATAGCAGCTTCTTGGCAACCAGCGGATGCTACATCAATAGTGACATCCACCTCAGCATCAGCTCGTTCACCCACCTATCTCTTTCCCTGTCTTTAACGGGCAGTCGCCCCTTCTGATGCAGCCTGCCTAGCCTCTCGTTCTGTTAATGCTGTTTGAACTGGGTCCATTCTTGCACTACAAATCAAACATCAAGGTCAATACTATCACATATTTTTTCGTAATTACGAGCACATAGAACAAATACCCTCTTCCATTCCCTGCGTCGACAGACGATCGCCACCATCCACATTACTCGCCCGCTCTTCACCATTCCCCTCCACATTATAAATCACCAATTCCCCAACCCCAACCCCATCCCCTTCTTCTATATCTTCTATTCCCTCCTCTGCTACATGTTTTCCTATGAAACACAACATCATATATCAACACCTCTGTTCAACAAACACACACTCCAATCCTATACTTAAATAAACTCATTCATATCATACCTCTCCGATGTCGCAAGAAACATCATCGCCTCCGTTGCCCAACGGGACGCACTAGACCTTCCAGCACATCCTCTAAATCTCACCCCACGCACTCTCTTTGGATGTTATGGAACATCAAGATATCTTGCTGCTCACTCATCCGCCTCTAAAGAAGAGCACTGGTCCTTCTCCGTGGCCTCTAGGCCAATCCTCTTGTTACTAGCTCTCGACTTCCTGCCCCATCACATTGGAAAACCCTATTTTATGCCCGTCCTTCTAGTCACCATAAAGAATTGGTCTCGCCGCATATGTGCATTTGATGGCAAGTCGACCACCATCCTACCCCTCTCCCTTGATTGCAAATAATAAAAACAAGGCTCACCCCGTTTCAAAAAATATAACTCCTTCACCACCCCAACTGATGGTCGCCACCCCTTCTCCTTGCAAACCAAAAAATAAGTCAAAAGGATCACCCAACTATTCGGTTTCAACTGGTTATGCAATAAATTATATGCCTCTAGTAGCTCGCAGAAGAAGGGCTCCAGAGGCAGGTGGTAGCCAGCCTTGAAAATATGCAGGGAAAATGTCGCACTATTCCTTTCAGCAAATGTCGCTTGCTGTAGTGGCCCCGCCTTCGTAATCTGGTACCTCTCCATAGCCACCCCCTATCATACATCCACCGCCATACCACCTGCATATTCACCAACCTGATATGCATTTCCACAACTTCGGTGTCCACCTCGACGATCGCCTTCTCAACCATATCCCCGGCGATCGCCTCCTCAGCCTCACCAACACTCGACCCTTCCTCTTCCTAATCGCCATTCTATTCGACGACCACTCCTCTCATCTCTTCCTCCTCATCCTCCAACACTATGTGACCAGACATCTCCCCTTAGGTCAAATACCCCACTATCGCCCTCACCTCGTTACCTATTTCCTCCAGTCTACCATTTCTCGCCACCGACTTCACCAATAATCTATCACTCATTATCATATGCTGCAACCCCACAAACCCAAAAATACAAACAAAAATAGAGAGGCCACAAGAACTTACCAGAACTTACCAAACAACGACCTCACTCTTTGCAGGACTCCTACTCGCAACTCCACAAGCATGATCGCTGCCAAGCAACACACAAAACCATTAAAGCACTAAGACACTACGATTAACCCCTTACCAACAAAATCTCAACTATCAAAAACTCACGACTTTCTCCTTAAATAAGTTGCCTGACTTCTACTATGCTCTCTCTTTTTTAAAAAAACATAGAGAAACTTCTCAGCCCCACACCCCATTATATACCCACATAGTCTTAACTATTTCCATTTCCCTCATCACCACGTGTCGCCACCCCATTCAGCGACATAACTGCACCACTCTAGCACTCTGCCCCATCAGTGACACATGCCCTCTTGCCGTTTCGTGTCCCCTGAAACATGCCCTTACAAATCCTCTGTCAAGACACGTGTTCCTACCTCATTCCTTCGCCCTCTCCTACGCCCCTCTGTTACCCTGCCATTACTGCCACCGTTAAAATTGTTAGTTGCACCCTCTCGCCTCTCACGCGTTAGGCCCCGACATGCCACGCGCCAACTCTCTCTCACATATGTCCAAAATGTCGAGTCACTTTTATGACCGCCCTTTTGGACCGCAGGGGAGACAATTGTTATATCTCCATATACGATGACCGCCATACCATCCTCGATCCACTGTTCCTCTGAACGGGCGATCGCCGGACAATAACATAAAGTCGATCGCCCAACCACACCTGACAGTGATGTGACCTCTTCGACAGCAACTTAAATGTGGAGTTGACATCTACTGAATGGCAGCTGATTGACTGAGCCGACCACTAGGCACCACAGCTTAATACCTAGGATAGCGTTGGTCACATTGCCACCAAATCACCTGACACAATGTCTCCAAACAACTCTTATAAAAAGGACAAGCATGCTCACTGGTAAGAATTCGGCTCTGAAAACTCATATACCTCTCTATACCAAATACTCATATAACTTAACCATCGGAAAAGGCTTCTGGTACCCGCAAAGAAGACATCAACAATATATATATATATATAGATATCCATTTTCCTTTTTTTTTTTTTTGAACTATGAGAACAAAATTTCCAAATTGATTATCAAGAACAATAATAATAAAATTTTGAAAAAATTACTAGAAAATAAATAATATTTATTAGTTGAGAAATATTTAAAATGTAATGCAATAGTATTCACAAACAGCAGACCAATATTTTATTTATCTGATTATTGGATCGTGTAAAACCCTTTTCCTTTTACTTGGCAGAAGCGGTCCTAACTTGTTTACATTTTGATTATGTTCATGATCTACTTATTGAAGGAGCAGAATCTCGAGGTAACAAAGGGGAACAAGTTCATAATCGGGCACCCTGACAACCTTACCCAAGTTCTGAGAAAGAACCAGAAATACTCGCAAATTATTTCAGGTTTTTTTTATCATTTTAATTTATTAGATGCACTTTGCACTTAAATTAATTTTTGTCATATTTCCTTTCCCCATATTACCTTATAATGTGTCAAAAAAATTCTTTCAAGAGCTTTTCATTTTCTAACAAAGGATGAAAATTATATGTATTTTATGAACTAAGTGCGTTTGAAAGAAAAATTATATATATATTTGAAAAATTATTCATCTTATAGTTGACTTTTCATGAATGGATATTCATTCCGAGATCGATAAAAGATATTTATTCTGAGAGTAATGATTTTCATTAAAGAGTTAAATTTTTGTTAAAAAATTCCTTTCATGAAAAAGTGTTTTTAATACTTGTCGGTGCTTATAAATATATATTTTTTATATAATTAATTTATTAAATAAAATAATTTTCTACATTACATTACTCATTCTCTCTTACTCTCAAATTTTCGGGTTTTTAGTTCAAGTGTATTCAAGAATAATTTAACGTGCAATTTGAATTTTCTTTAAATAAGAATTATATCTTGGAAATAACGTTTTCAGGAAATCATTTACAATGCAGTAGAAAAATTATTATCCTAAATAAAACTTCACGTACAGTCTTCTTCATTTCTTTTATTATTGTCCTTACTTGATTGTATTAGTCCAATCCTCAATTTACAACACTTACAAGCCTATTGTGCTCTGGTTTCTAGTTGCCTGCAAAAGATCTGAATATGTTTATTAATCTTTATACCATGTTCATCGACCTAACTATAACATTTTTTTTTATTTGAGAAGTAATATGAAATTTTAAATTTAAATTTAAATTTTGAGTAGATGGTCCATTTCTATTTGTCAATTAGAAGTAAAATTAAGTTTGTATAAATATTTTTTTTCTTAAAAAGAAAATTCAAGTATTGGAATTACTTAATGCATATTATGAGAAGTGGCATCTGAATCAGGGAAAAGAAGTGTCACTCTATTTTTCCTTTTTTTTTGCAAACGATCCCCAGAATCAAGATAGACGAAAGGTTCCTTTTGCCGGAAGGGAAGCTGCTTCCTGTCGAGCCTGCAATAAAATAAAATTTCCAGTTGTCTGGGTAATGGAAAAGATCGACCATAGCCGCTCAATTTGGAATAACATTCGATTCAGGTAAAGAAGTAAGAGGGGTGGGGATCAAATTCTAAATTGCAGCAGCAAAGACAAATTGAATACAACCAACTCATATGGAATTTTGGTTTAGTAGTTCCATTTGGATCTTTTAAGAATCTCTCGAATTTTGGTTCTCAAGTATCTCTATGTAATTTTATTTCAACCATCGTACTTCATCATCATCATCATCATCATCTTCGGTACTTTTGCCTTCGTCACCGCCACTTATTATCGCACTTACTGTTTGAGATCCGTTCGAATTTTCCTCTACTAACGTATCTTGTTTTACCGGTTTATAACATTTGTTCAACTTACTCACAAAACCCTCGATTCTCAATATTTTGTACGAAGAAAAAAAATCTGAATTAATGATACAGTTTTGTCCATGGAAGGGAAAAAGAAAATGAAAACAAAGGGCCAACATCACTGGAGGGAAAAGAGGACCGTTTGCAAAAGGGATCTATTTTTATTCTCTCCTGTTTTTGCCATTAGACATAAAATTCAAAGATTCACGTGCCATGCATGGATAATGTAGTTTCGGCGTCGGAACGCATTGCATTTAATTAGAGGTAGCTCTTTGTCTGATTGTTCCTCACTTCTCAGTCTTCCTAGTTACCAATGTAACAGGAGACTGAGCGGATCATCTCTTTTCTTTTGTTTTGCAACTTTGATGATTCACATCTTGTCGAGGACTATGAATTCTCTGTCCCTTTGAGAAGTAAGATTAAGATCTATAACTAATTTTATTCGTGAAATATTCATGGATCAAATCAAAATTCAATTTTTTTTATTTAAACATGATTTGGCTAAGTTCCGATTAGTTTGAAAGTCAATTTTTCTGTTTAAAGTAATATTATTTTAATATTTTATAGCAATATTTATAATTAAATTTAAGTAAAAATAGTTTTAAAATAATAATTCAATCTAAATTAAATCAATCATAATTGTAAAACTTATAATTTAGGTCTGCAAAATAAAAATTAAGTTTATCGGACTGGACAAAACTTAGCCATGAACAAATCTATTCTATACTACCATTATGATAAAAAAAAAAAACTCCAAATAATCTTAGTAATACGGTTTTTATTTGTTAATGAATTTTCATGTATCTTTGTAATCAATTATATATATTTTTGGTCAATAAACCCTTAATTTAATGGTTAAGAGAAAGTGTAAAGCATGAGAGCTAAGTTTAAGATTTACAACTCCACCCACCCTTAATTATAAAAAAACCTATATATATTTTTAATAATATAGTAACAACTATTCTGCTTGTGGCATTCTGAATGCGAGATATTTAGTATTATTATAGTTATGATTCCCATTAAAGCAATTGGCAGTCACTTTTCTAGTTTCTATTGTTCATGGGTGATTCGTATATTGTCAACTACCTTCAATCACCTTAATTCACAGTCAATAACCCACAGTCCACCATTATCTCGATTGTTGTTATCGATCATTGATATTAATAATTATCTTTTTTGTATTAGTAGAGTCTAATTAGTTGATGTTTATAACACTCATAGATAAGTATTTAAAAAATGTATATTAAAATATTATTTTTATTGTTGGTTGAGTATTAGCTTAGTATGATACTCTTAAGAGATTTTCAAAGGTAAATTAATTAAATAAAAATTAAGAATATAAAAATAATATTACTTTTTATTAAATTAAAAAAACATTAATTACAATTTTTAGAATATCTTAATCAATAAGTTATATTTTTCTAATTAATATATGTCTATTTAAAGCTGTGATAGGCTGACACGTACTAAGAAAAATGCTTGAAAGAGAATTCCTTTTGCTTAAGAAGTAAACAAGAAAGGCTGGTGTCAAGTAATAGAAGAATGATTAGATTAACACGGAATTGACTATAACCATTGCCACATTAGCTATGCCATCGTTTTCTTCTCAATGAAAGGAAAAAAATTACCGATGGCTCTCACTTTTGTGATAATCATTTTTTTTTTTAAAGAAGATTCCAACGAAGTATAATAATAATCTTTTATAATTTATATGGCATCGGATTATGATCCATCCAATGTGCTTAATCTCTGTGATTGGGGGAAATAGATATCAAATCTTCTGTTCCTGCTTCGTACCGTAAATTTCTGTCTCACTCCCACGGTCCCACCATCTCCGCTACAAAAATACCAGTACCAAGTGCCAACAATACAATAAAATATCTTTAAACAAGATTTTGATGTCAATCATTTCAAGATGAAAAGAAACAAAGGAATGTGGTTTTATTCGGTTTTCTTATCTCAACGTTAATAATTATTTTTAATTCACTATTACTTATCATTTTAACGTAAAAAATATTTATATCTAAAATCAAGTTAATTTATAATTTAAATTTTTTTAAAATTTTTTTAAATATAAATATAATTTAATTTGATTTAAAATTTTAAATTATTATTAACTATTAATAAAAATTTTAAAATATACGTTTAAGATTTTGTTTATACTAAAAAAATTATGTCTAAGGCACGGCTTGAACATAAATTTTTTTAATTTGAAGTTGCTCAATCTTATTATTATTTAATAATAAAAATATTTTTATTTAAATTAATTATAAAAATATAAAAATGTTTTTTTTAAAAATTATTAATATTTAAATAATATTTCAAGCTTTTGAATCAAACAAGACTTTAAAAGAGAAAGGACAAAAAATTTAAAATATTTTTACACTTACACTTTTACTTTAAAATATAAATTTATATTTATATTTTTTATTTTTAATATCTTTTTTATCATAAAATTATTAAAAATAATTAAAAACTTTTAATTAAATAATTAAATATAACTTATTTTTAATTATATAATTATAAAAATATTTAAAACATGGGAAGCTGCCGTCATGTTTAAAAAAAGGTATAAAATATAATGTATGGAAGCCGCTCGCAATGCGTGTCACTTCGACGTAAATTTATTTATTTATTTTAATAATTATGTATGGAAACCACCTTACCGCCTTAACAAATGCGGTTTTCATAAATTTTTTTTTAAATTAAATAAAAGAAACAGCCATCGTTGATATTGATTTTCTTGTTACATTAAGAGAAGAGTATTTCAAAAAATAATTTGAAATGATATTAAATTTAGGACATAAAATTTTTTATTTAATGAAAAATAAAATATATACAAAAAATGTTGATGGATGTCTAATGATCTTCATTAAGATAATACTTGAAATATATATAATTAATGAATTATTTTTTAATTTCACAAAAGTAATAGATTAAATTAAAAATTTTTAATTATCTATACTTA
>JBBYHO010000011.1:111182-126255 GCA_038382025.1 Adansonia gregorii
ATATATAATTAATGAATTATTTTTTAATTTCACAAAAGTAATAGATTAAATTAAAAATTTTTAATTATCTATACTTATTTTATAATTTCAAATTGAATTGGTGTTACGAGTTAAATAATATCAATTGAATTGATATTGTAAATCAATTGACGTATTTACTCAAAAATCAAACAAATTATAGTAAAGAAATGAAATTAAGGATATTAATCTGTTTTTATCCTTTTCAAATATAAAAAATTTAAAATAAAACCACCCACTCTTAAAAAGTTCCTTAATTTCTACTCATTATACTTTTTATTCTTCTTAAAAATTATTTTTATCAAAAATAAATTTTAGCTTAATTTAAAATATATTTTAAAAAAGTCATAATTTTCACCCATAGTGTGTCAAATCTGGTATCATAAATCGTAGAATTTTAATCAATGTTTAATTAGAAATAATTTAGATGGTATTAAAATATAAATATATATAATTAATGAATTACTTGCTATAAAATTTAATAAAAATAATATATTAAATATAAAAATTTATTAAATTAATAAATAAATGCTAACTACCTTATGACATACTTACTATATAAGCGGTTGATGAAAAAATAAGTAAAAAAATTATATTTTTAAAAAATAATTAATAAGTAATTTTTGGAACAAGAAAAAGACATGATTAATAATACTAAGAGTTTGATTTTTTTTAGTGAATGAAAAAAGTAACCGCAACTGATGAAGTGGTTTTGTGAAAAAAGTGGGTTGGTTTTTAGTATGTAATTTGTTTTTAAAATTAATTTTTTCGTTTGAAATTTTATGAATTTATTAAAGTGAATTTTATTTTATTTATTTTTATTATTTATAATATTTTAATAAATTTATCAATTAAATTAATATCATATAATTTTTAATATTAAATTTAATTAAAAATTTTATTTTAATAGTTATTAGTATAAAACTGTTGTAAAGATAAAGATTAGGCAAGCTCTTATAAAAATTAATTAACCCATCTATACACCTTATTCAACTCCAAGGTATCACTACGACGCATTATGACAGCCTCAGCTGTAGTGTTTGACAACCAACCGCTTTCCAAAATGGCCACGTAGTACACAATTAAGAAAGAAAAAAAAAGGCCGGCCAAGTCATCTGCCTCTCCCATTCAATAGGAAAGCGAGTGTATGCACCCGAAACAAAGGAACGCGTAGAGACAAAAAATAATGAGAAAAATAAGGGAGACAACTTCAAAACCACTAAAACGAAGGGCCCCGTTAGAATGCTCCCACGTGTCGGTTCTCTGGTCCATGAAATCCACTGTCTCCTCGAAGGCACTCATCAAAAGCAAAAATATCTTTCGACTGTAGCGAAATTTAGAATTTTTTTAGAATGGGGCCCACGTAAAAATATCGCCAAGCCTAAGGCCTTGTTTGACCCTTAAAATTTCAATTTATTTATTTATTTATTTATTTTAATCTTTTGGGAGAGACATTAAACGATAGCCCCAAAATGCAATGACACTTGAGGTTTTAGATACTGACGTGGCTTCCGTAGGCCATACAAAATAGATTTGTAGATATTTTTCCCTGGCTCGTAGATGAGATATTTATCACCGTTGGATTAGAGTTAGTTGGCAACTTGATTCATTTTTTACGTCCGATTAAAGCTAGACTTGTTTAAGATTTTTTTTCAAAGTAGATTTTAGTAGATGGAGGGATAGGATAGATTTTACATTCATTGCTTTGCTTTGCTTTTCTCTTAGAGCTAAATTCAGAGTTCAAAAAAGTCATAGATTTTAGTGGTAAACAAAAAAGAGAAACGAAAAAAAACTATGGGGGAGGTTGTGGTGAGTAGTGAGGAAGTGGAAGAGGTGAAACCAGAGAGTGAAACTGAGAAGGAAAATTGGGAGTTTGAAGGGAATAAGAGGTGGAAGAAGAAGAAGAACATGGAGAATAAGCAAGGAAGTTCTGACTTTGGGGAAGTGGGGAAATGGGAAAGGTTTTTGCCCAAGATCGCCTTGAGGGTTTTGTTGATCGAAGCTGATGACTCAACCAGGCAAATTATAGCTGCTCTTCTGAGGAAATGCAATTATAGAGGTTTTTTCCCTTCTTCTTCTTCTTCTTCTTCTTCACTGCTAATCCTTTTATTATGTTATTCCTTGTGTTACTTGTTTGCAGGGCAAAGGTTTTATTTGAATTAATCAGGAAAAGAAATTTGTTTTTTTTTTTTTTTTGTTCATGGTTTCAATTGCTTCAGCGCTCTGGTGGGTACCTATTTGTTCCGTGAGTCGTCTCTGGCTCTGCTTCATTACCTCCTTGTTTAAGTTCTTAATATGAAAAATAGGCCTTTCAATCAGTACTAATACCAATATGATCCATTGGCACTGCTTCTTTTCGATTTTAATTTGATCTACCAGAAAAAAAAAAAAAAACTTTTCTTTTCTCCTGTTTTCAGTTGCTTCAGGTCAGCTTTAATGGGTACTCCAAACTTTAGTGCTGTACTTCAACTTACCTTCTCTGAATCTGTCCTCTTTATTTAAATGTTTTCTTAGCACTCGAACTTCCTAGCTCAGATAGCTTAAATGAATAACATGCTTTTTTTCTGTCCTTGAAAAAATCTTGTGAATTGGTTAATTGTTAATTAGTAAAATTTCCTTTGGAGTTACCAGTTAGGATGCACCTGCTCAAATCCGTTCCATGTTCTCCAAAATTAGGTAAATATAATTAAAAAAAAAAAAGAAGGAAAAAAACAAAACCTTATAATTTATTAATTAGGGCCTTAGACTAAAAGGATGGCAAAAACAGAACATTGCTCTAGGTCTAGGTTGTTTATATGATGCTTGGGCTCATCAAAGTATGCCAAGTGAATCTAAATGCCTAAAACTATCATATTTTGTGGGAACTTTCTAGAATTGCCAATAGACAAATCAACTGATTTAAAGCAGGGGCTTGAATTTTTATGGAGCTTGGTGCATTGAGAAGATGTTGTTTTATTAATTTTTCACCCGAGTAATTAGGGAACTGAGAAATTAAAGCCAAGGCTGGACCCGGGGGGGGGGGGGAGAAATCCCTCCTTTAAGGTTGTTTCCACACCCCTGAAAAAATTTCCACCCCAACTGGTTTTGTTTTAAGATGGAATTGAGTCCAGTTTATGATATCTCCTTCATATATGAGATGGTCCGGTTTTTAACCCTTCAGAAATAATAACACTATTAGAGATGGTGGTTCAAGCTGTTATTTTTACTTTTCTCCAGACCTTGAAAATTGCATATTGAATCTTGTTTCAAATGAGAAATTGTTTAGAATTTTATCATGCTACATTTGGAACTGAAAATGTTGTTTTTCCCTCGTTTTGAGCAGTTACTGCTGTTCCTGATGGCTTGAAGGCATGGGAGATGCTGAAAGGAAAACCCCATAACATAGATCTCATTTTGACGGAAGTGGATTTGCCATCTATATCAGGATTTGCTCTTCTTACACTAATCATGGAGCATGAGATTTGTAAAAGCATCCCTATTATAAGTATGATGCTAAAATATTTCTAGACATTTGTACAGTTGCTAGGATTTTCAACCATGGATCTTAGACAAAGCAATTTAAAGAAAGTTTCTTTTTCTTTCGGCATGATTGTGCAGTGATGTCCTCGCAAGATTCAATTAGCACAGTATACAAATGCATGTTGAGAGGGGCTGCTGATTACCTTGTTAAGCCAATAAGGAGAAATGAGCTGAGAAATTTATGGCAGCATGTATGGCGAAGACAATCAGTATGCTTACTTCTTACACTTTAAATCCCTCTCCTTTCTTTGCAGTTCGTTTGATGTTATAATTTTCATTTTTGCTGGTCCTGTTTTATATCGGTTGTTCAAATCAGTCGATAATTGGTGGAAACTTCCCTCGGGACGAGAGCGTTGGACAGAAAAAGGTTGAAGCTACCTCTGAAAATAATTCTGCAAGTAATAATTCCAGTGGTTTCTTGGCTGGTGTCCAAAGAAATAAGGAACAAACTGAGAAAGGAAGTGAGGCTCAGGTCAGTGCTCTCCATCTGTAATGTGAGCTTCGTTTTTTTGATTGATCACTGCATTTCCAATATAGAACATTTGCCTTACACTTTCCTGTGCCTTCTAAAGACAATCTACTATTTCCTGACTGGGGACTTTTTGGTGCGTGCAGAGTTTAAGCTTATCTGAAATTATTAAATTTACACGAACATCGAAAACCCTTTTGTCATCTTCATTATTGACTGTTATTCATTCGAGCAACGAGTAGCATAAATATCCTGGAAGCTATAAAAATTTGAAATATTTTAACCTAAATCAGCATTCCAACAAATACTTCCGATCATGGAAGATGCTTGGGATGATTGTAGATGCTCTATAATAAGATGCCAAGTTCTATTTCACTTTAGTTATACATTTTACTTTTACTCATCAAAATCTTAGCGAGCCTATTTTGCATGTTCTGCAATTTGTCGTAAATTGTTTTCATTGTAGCTTGCTGATAAACCCTACTGTAATTTAGATATCTCATGGAGTAACCAAAAATGGTTCTGGAAGCACTTACATTACATTTAGTTTACTGGTATAGAGTAGAGATGTAATGGAATAGCTATTCTGTGGGAATGGAATAGAGCAAGAATAGAGCAAGAATAGAATGGAATAGTTGTATGCAGTAGTTTGGTTCAGTGGAATAGAACAGTATGGATTTGAATCCCTTTTGTAAGAGATTCAAATCCCCTAAAATAATTTATTATTCCGCCTGAAGTCAGATTAGCCGTTCAGTTGGGGGCAGGGAATGGTTATTCAGTGATTTCGTGGAATAAGGTTGTAATAGGCTATTGTTCTATGAACCAAACAGCTGCATTGTTGTGGTGCTGGAATATGACTGTAATAAAATTCCTATAATAGCGAACCAAACACACTGTTAATGAATCATCGTTGAGATCATATATGTATTGAAGAGATCACTCATGTTCAAAAGGAATTTTCTTTCGGTTTAAGTTGGGTACATGAAGTTTGCGAGACTTGCATGTTTGCTGTCTCTTGCAGAGCTCTTGTACAAAGCCAGACATGGAAGCGGAGAGTGCCCACATGGAAAATATGCAAGAAATTTCACACTTGATGAAGGGAAAATCCCAACCTAGTGAATTGCAGAAGCATGAAGCTTGTGGCAATTTAAATCAGAAACTGCTCATGCATGAGATGAAAACAGGGGGTAAGACGAAAAATTTTGAATTTTGGCATTGGCTTTTGTGTTTCAGTAGGATAGCATCTAACCTTCTATCAATGTCTCAATCATATTTTTGAGCAGTTGTCGGTGCCTGCGAGGATGCCAAGACGACAAATGTATACAATGGTGTTGAACTGGAAAGTCAAAGAAAGAACACAAATATCTCGGTTGAGGCTGGTGATGTCCTTGTTTGTTCACCGAGAGAGGCTATTGACTTCATGGGAACATTTAACAAAAATTGCAGTTATTCTTCGATAAATAGCGCGAGCAAGTTTGATTCTTCTCCACACTTGGATCTTTCCTTGAGAAGATGTAATCATAATGTTTTTGAGGATAATGTCACTCGAGAGAGGCCTACCCTCTGGCATCCTAATTCATCAGCCTTTACAAGGTTGGTTTTCTGTTGTATTTGTCATTAAAGCAGACGGATTGAATCAGTTTTTCTTTTGCTTTCTTATAACCGGTAATTGTATTTTCTTTAGTTGCTAATCATTCCAATTATCCTTAATACAGGTACACTAGCAGAGTAGTACAGCCTCTGCATTCAACATTGACAAGTATCAGTGATCAAAAGAAAGAATCTGGGACTAATTCTGAGAAGATGTTGTCCAATATTATCTCGGAATATATCTCCGATAATGGTAGTCCCACATTAACCTCTCAAAGAAACATGATTCCTTTGACTGCTGGAGCTACTGATCAATTGAAGCAAACTGAAGTAGCAGCATCGTGCATGGAACGGAGAGTGTTTCCCGTCCCAGTATCAGTGAAGGGTATAAGATTGAATAGCCTGTGCGATGGCTATAATTCCGTAATTTCTCCAATCTTCTGTGCACAGTCAGTTTCATCCCCAATGCCAAGTCCAAGCTCAGCCAACCAACAGGAACCTGCCTTTCATGTGAATCTGTGTCGTCATTCCAGTTTTAAAACTAATTCCTCTGGACAGTTTTATGACCGACTTGCTTCTAATACAAATCAGTCAACCAACCAACCTTTTCATAAGCTGGATCAAAATTTGGATTCAATTGAGGATGGAGGTCATATTTCTCCTACCACTAATCAGAGTGGAAGCAGCAGTTTATGCAGTGGCTCCTTAAGTCAACTTAATGGTATTGCATATGGGAGCACTGGTGCAAGTAACGGCAATGTTGATCAGGTTGCTATTGCCCCAGTGTCTACAGAAAGCAAGAATGATGAAAATTTCCCCAGTCCTGCTGGAAATTCACACCGTTCTATCCAAAGAGAAGTGGCTCTAACCAAGTTTCGATTGAAGCGGAAGGAGAGGTGCTTTGAGAAAAAGGTACACAATTATCACCAATTGCCATAATTGGGTGTTCAAGTGTTCACTGTTACACTACTATTTAAAGATGTATAACCATGTGCAGATCTTACGTACACAGATTGAGCAACTTAGAAGCAACTAATATTTCACATTGTTTTACAGGTCCGATATGAGAGCAGAAAGAAACTAGCAGAGCAGCGCCCCAGAGTAAAAGGTCAGTTTGTTCGTCAGGTGCAGGTTGATCCTCCACGGACACTAGCGGAGTGTAATTACAGCAAGTCATCTGATGGCTAGTTACACAACTTTGTAGACTAAGGAGAGCATGGATTTCAAATTTGGTTTGAATCTTTAGAAATGGTGGCATTGGGTATTTCAGCCATTTGTTTTCTGACGCTGAAATACTAAAAAATGCTTTTGCTCATAAACCATACTCAATCACATCAGTGGTTCAGGTTGCTATGTAATTGTTGTCATATAATATTTTGAGCTTTTAGTTAACGGAGTTTTGCTTCCCTGGTTTTCATTGGGGGTTCCCTGAGTCATTCATTATTTGTTACCTTGTAGATTTCTTCATTCAGCCTATCTTATATGCCGGTAACAATTGCCATACAAAACTTGGTTGTGTAAATACAATCTAGTGTGGTCACATTTTCACATTATCGACTGGATACTAATACGGCAAGGTTATCTTAATCTTCCTTTTTCCAAAATATAAATGTCCACTTTCTTTCACCCCTAGTTGTGTCTAGGAATCTGGAAAGCTTTTTTTTTTAATCGAAAAATGCCAAGCTTCAAAGCAACTAATGCTGTGTTGTCACTCGAATTTCAATTTGTGGTTTTAACTTTTAACATAAAAGGCATTATCATCTTATCCCTTCAGTTTAGAAATCGGTCGAAAAATCACTAATTTCAGTCGATGGAACAAATTAAAACTCACAAGATAAATAAACTGTCTAATTAACATACTCAACATGTAAAAACATTCTCATCAGAGAATATCATAAATAACTTTTGTTGGTCTACGTAATTCATTACATTAGAATCTGCTGCGTGAAATTGCAATAACTTAAACAAAGTAGAAGCAACATGGCTTAAGTACTGCATATTTAGAACTCGGCCCTTGGGCTTGGAGAGTGACACTTAACACACGCCAGACTCCAGAGCACCACAATGACAATGACTATTTCACAACAATTAAAGGCTTTGTTACGTCTAGGCCCAGGATGGAAAGGTCGCGGCATGGGCGATTTCCATGTTTTTAACCAACATTCCAAAGGAAAGCTTTCTGCTTTGAGCAACAATTACCTAGAAGACTGAACATTTATTTTTTCTCTAGATTTAGGAAACTGCTACATCACCCTGAAAATATATATGATAGATGAAGGCTGTGTTAGTTACTCACATTTAAAGAACAGGTACATGCTAGTGTTACAGTCCAAAAATCACAGGAGCTTATAACTTGAGTCTCGGCTCATGATACAGGCGACCAGAAAGAGACATATAAAAGCATCCTAATATGGCGAGTGAGATGAACTAACTTATAAGCCAGACAAAATTAGTTTGCATACCTACTAAATTCAGAAACCATAAGTTTGTACACGATGGAGAGGCAGAGTTTTTCAGAAACCATAAGTTTGTACACGATGGAAAGGCAGATTTTTTCTCTTTCTCAATACCTTTTCGACTAGAAAAATTTATTGAAACTATAATATAACTCGTAAAGTAATACAAGCTTAAGCATTCTCTGCAAGAAATAAGACATCAAACATTTCAAGCAAGAAAAACACAGTCTTGAACCTCAGACTTTGAGAAGCTGCAATTTGTTAGAAAAAGCAATGGCAATCCAGTCAGGTTGAGCAGCAGACCACTGCAACTGATTAATTTCGGAGCCAGCTGAGTAAACAGACAAAGGGTCAAGCCCGTTAGGTCCAGCCACCGTAGGCAACTCCCAAATAAGTGCCTGCGTATCATCCCCAGCTGAACAAATATGCTTACAACTCTGAGGAGCCCAGGCAATCGCATTGACACTGGCTTGATGCCTCTCCAACTCAGCCACCGGCATTGTCGGCGACCTTATATCCAAAACCACAACTTTGTTGCTATCCATTAGGATCGTAGCCATATACCTCAAATCTTGCTTGTTCCAAGCTAATCTTAATAAAGGGGTGTCCGATTGAGGACTTTCATAAATAATCGTGGAATGTTCTTTGTCTCTTAAATCGAAAATCCTAACGGACCCATCAGCGGAAACTGAAGCAAAAACTCGAGCTTCACCCCAAGCAATGTCGTAAACCTCTTTATCGTGAGCGATAAATTGGGTTTCGACGACGTCTTTTTCGATGTCCCAAATGGTACACGTAGTATCTATGCTGCAGGTCCCAATTCTCCTAAGTTCAACGTCGTTCCAATCGAAGGAAGTTAACGGGGCGCAAAAGTGGCTGGTTTTACTGTTGTTGAAAACGGAGAGGGGTTCGATGGAAGACTCACGAACTTCCCAGAGACGAAGGTAGTCGCCGGAAGAAGCGAGGAGATCGGAGGAGGAAGAGGAAGGGGATTTCCGTTTGGGTTGAAACATGAGCTTCGTGGGTGGGTACGGGTGGTCGAAGGAAAGAGTTGGGTGGGTTTTGATTGAACGCTTTTCAGGATCGAAGGAGATTATGTCGACTCTGTTACTGTAGTCTTCAATGAAACTGCCCAGAGCGATGCTTTGATGGTTGAGATTCGCGGAGAGAGGCTTAGAAGACATGGCCATGGCGTAAAGTGGGTAGGGTGATTCGTAGGTAATGGAGTTGTCGAATCTCGGGTGGGATTCTTGAGTTGAATTCTCCATTTCTTTCCCCTTTGAGGATGCGAACGAAAATTGGATTTGGGGAATGTATTAACTCTTTTTTCCTGACTAGACTTCCCCGAATGAAGTTGTAAGCAATGTTTGATTTTTCACGGTCGTTAGAGGCTTGGATTTTCTAGGGTTCGGTAATCATCTGTCATTCAACGCATTCAAGTTGAAGACGGTCAAGGCTGGGTGAACCGACAGGACGACCATGCACCTTCATCTTCAAACCAAGCATCTTTTTCCGCCAAACTTAAAGACATTTGAGGTGGAAATTCGAACTAAAGCAAATAAAATATGCACCAACCATCTTCATAACTAGCAGTTTAGTCATTTAGTATTACTCTCCAAGATTTTCTTAGCCACAAATGAGAATAAGGACGTAAGAATTTACAAATAATTGTTTTAAACTGTAAAATTCGATTCAATTCGTAATCGATTAGTTAACTCGTTGATTAATCATACTTTGAAACATGAAAAAAATCAGTGGACTATAAAATTATCTAGAAATTAAAATTTGTACACTCACTGGAAAGTTTTTTTAGAAAGGTAGTTATTTTTTCTAAAGAAAAGGTAAATTGTAAGTATTTTCGAATATAAAAATGGATAATTTTTATAATTTTTGCAAAAAAAATATTGTTTTAAAAAAGTTAAAAAGATATTAACATGTCTTATTATATAATTATTATAGTTTTTTCAAAAATATGTTCAACATATTTTAATTAAATTGCTTACAATTTACCTCACTACTTACAATTTTCTTGGAATGAATGTGAAAAATCTTGCAGTAGAAGTAGAACAATGGGACTAATTTGCAAAAAAAAAAAAAAAACCCAACGACACAATTAGTCATAAGAAGTGGTTATGACTCTAGGCTCATCAACAACTATTTTTTGTGGGGTTTTCTTTTAGAACATACTAAAGTTTACTGCCTTAATAGTTGGGCCGACTGCCAAGGACCATCGGCACTGATGTTAAACCCCAGATAATTGAAGAGGCATCAGAAGTGGGCCAGCATTTGGACAAACAAATCCCATGCTTCTTACTACACTTTCCAAGTTCAATCTTCAATTTTTTTTTTTTTTTTACAAAAGACCATAATCCGATAATAAAAAAAAATTATAAATGTTAAGATATAAATTTTAAATTTATTTGATATCAATGGATTATATAAACTAATTAAGCCAACTTTTGGATTCATAGTTCAATCTTCATCTTCATCCCGGTGGGAAAGCCTAGAAAAATTTATACAAACTTCCCCTTTTTTCTTTTGATTTAGTGTTATTTACATCTTCTAGGCCTTGGGGAGTGGCGTATTGCTGATGATGGACAACTTTTTAGTTGGTTAAGCTGTCTGCCATCAAATTTACTTGGTTTAATGATGGACTTTTTTTTTAGTTGGTTTAGCTGTCTGCCATCAAATTTAGGAATGGAACCTGAGATTGGCCAAATCAATCAAAGTTATAAGTCACATATGAGTAATTTTTCCATAATGAGAATGACACATTATGATTAATTTCCTCCCACTAGAATAATTCTGGTAGTTATTGAATGACATGTACACTAACACTCTGCATATAGAGCTCATCAGCAAAAACAGTATTATAAATAATAAAGATCATTTTGGAAATTAAAAAAGAGTTTCTATTGGTTGAAATTGTTATTTATCTTTCTTTGATTTTTGTTCAAATATGATGTCAAAAAGATATCTTGGGCATTGGTTTCTTTTCTTTTCTTTTTTTAATGGTTTTTATTTAAAGTTGATTGCAACCTTGCTCTTAATTATTGGGTTGAGTTTTTTTTTATTATTTTCATATCTATTATTATTTTATATAATTTTAATCACTATTCATAATTTAAATTTTAATTTGACTTTGATAATTCATAAATGAATCCTGTAAATATAAATAGTATTGATAAATGTATTAAAAAAAATAGACAAAAAAGTAATGGATGAAAGCCCAACCCCTAATTATTAAGGTGTAGAAAAAATTCGATAAAATCAAAATATAAAATTCAATTATGATATTTTATTTTAATTTTAAAATTCAATTTAGTTTTAACTGAAATCTTATACAATCAAATACTTCGATTCGATTTTGATTTATAAATTTGAAAAATCATTAAAAATCAATTATAATGGAATAGAATAGTATTTTAATAATATTGCTTGATTTTTACTATTTTACTATTATTTTTTAATATCATAATTCAATTTTTTGGTTGAAGTATTTAATTTTTACTTTCAAATCAAAACCCAAAAACTCAAAACAATTAAAGAATATTAAAAATCTAAAATCCATATTCGAATTCAGTTTAATTTGATTTTTTGTTTCTTCAATATCATTTAGTTTTTGAAATTATAAAAAATGAACTGCAAAGTCAATTTCAATTTATTAAAAAGTTTAAATCGAATCGAATGGTATCGAGGTGTTCACAGGCCGGGCCAAGTTACAACTTGAAAAAATTGAAAACCCCTTTTTGGCCTAGCTGGACCCATTTATTTAGGCTTATTTTATTGTTCATTTGATTAAAAAAATTATGTTTTACTAATATATATTTTAATAATTAAATTTAAATAAAAATATATTATTTTAATTTAAAAATACAGTTTTAGATCGAGTCAACTTAAAATATAAAAATATAAGCCGAGATCAAACAAGTTATCCGATCCATATATAGATTTAGAATAGTATAAACTCACTATATTTGAATCTCTTTTGAAATACATATGATATAATGATAAATATTGATTAAAATAGATTCGATAACGAAAACGAAACTAAAACGTAAGTTGGAGAATCGGATCAAGGACTGTTAGAAGATTATATAAATTTCTTTTAAGAAATCTATGCATATATATTTGATATGCTTTAAATGTCGAGTATAACAAGGCGAAAAAAAAGATATTATCATTGAACGTCAAAAGTGAAATCTTTAAGATATTATATACTGTAATATCTTCAGTAAATACATTAAAAATTATAAATAATATTATTCTCTTATTTAATGCTATATTTTAATATAAATATAATATTAATTAACTTTGAAAATATGTCCACTAGCAAAACCCAATATCTATTCGACAGGTCATCCCGCCAATCGCTTTCGTTAAATACAAGTTGCGTTTGTCTGTATTGTTATGACATCCACTGCATGACGTATAACCTTTCCCCTAATGATAACGTCACAACCATTCTTCTTTCCCTTTATTTCCATGGCCTCAACCCTAAAACAGTAGCACAAACTATAACAACGGAGGAATTAAGCCTTGGACTTCTTTTTAGGGTTTTAATTAAAAAATTAAAAACTGCTTTAAACGAAGTTCTAAACCATTGCTTTATTTATTTATTTATTTGTGCGTTCTAAGTTCAAGACAATGCTTGTGTTGAGCTCAAAACCCACCATTTCCTCCTTGCTTGTTAATCCACTTAATAATTATCACGCCCAAAAAGGGTATTAAGTTGGAAAAGAAATTAAAAAAAAATCAAAAACTGATATTTTGAATCACAAAATATTAACAAATGTAGATAAAATTTAAAAATAAAATTAATACATTGCATTAAACATAAAACAATTTTTTAAAAAATATATTTTTAATTGACGTTATCAAAGCTTGATCTTAATCACCAGAATTAAAACTTTAACAACATATCAACAAACTATATATTATCTAATGATTTACATCCTTTCTCATTATACTATAAGTGAAACTTTTGAAAGAGAGATATTGGAAACAAATTCTTTGATATTGATGGGCACATATATATATATATATACTTATTATTAAATAAAATACTTAAGGATTAGCTTCATCTTTTATCTTATGTTTCATTTTACTAATTGTAAAGTCTTGAGAGATTTAATTAATTGTATCAATGAAACAAATATGAATAAGAAAATTTTATCCCACAACAAAACGTGGGTAATATTTCTTGTTATTCCAAGAGTTATGGGTTATTGTCTTTATTAGCACAATGGTTAATGGATGCTTATAACTTATAAAACCTTGCTAAAATGAAATTAAAATTTTACTTTAAAGCATAAAATTTTTATTTAATGCACTTATTCTCACTAAATTTAAAAATGATACAATCATAATAATTTTTTTATTCACAAAAAATTAAATAAAGTCCAATTGGCAAATATTTATTAGTATTGATTAAACATTTATTTTAAATAATATTTTACATTTATTACTTTTATTGAATTTATAAAAATATATGCCATTAATTATATATTTTTATATATACATATATATATATATATTTAATATCACTTTAATCAATGTCTTTATCTTCGATTTAACGTTTTTTGTATGGATAACCAATTAAACATGCATATTGGAAGTGCAATTTAATTGGACCAAAAATTAATGTTGCTTATGGTAAAATCAACATCAAGAGAAGGGATAGGCTAACCCTCCAATACATTTCATAGCCGTCAACATTTTGTCTTTTTATTGGAAAAAAAATACATATAGATATATATAAACCACGTGTCCTAAAAATCCAAATCAAACTCGACTTGTTATGGTTGGAAAAGAAATATGACTCATCTTGTTTACATCAATCTTATCTTATTGATTGGTTGGAAATTCAAATAGGAAAATTTTTGAATTTGAAAGCTTCTTATTTTATGAAACAAATGAAGAGTATTGATAATCATAAACTTTTCTTATTTTATGAACTAACTATCACAAGAACGAAAAGAGCATTAATTTAGCTATTTAGTACTTTTTGGGGAAAAATCATAAAAAAGATTGAACTAAATATTGTCGTATTCCTGAAGGCAAATACTCATGGAACGTGAACATCTCTGGACTGTACGATAATTGAAAGAAGAAAAATATATGATCAATATCTAGGGATAGTGAGCGTATAATAATCGAGTTATAGACTCGCATGAAATTCCACTCCCAGCAGGGAAGACTAAAAAAGAAAAGGACCCAATGCACTGACACTGACGACTCATCATGCCCCCGCATTAAATTTAATTACGTACCGCCGAGAGTGAAATTGAAATGAACGGCATCCATTCTTCTCAATCGTCCGTTTTCCCCTATCGGAGCCGCCCATTTTATATATACCACATGGCATGTTCACCGCCCCAACCCTGCATCTACCCCGTCCTGACCAGATGCTTTGGACGGATGCCTTGAAATGATCAAAACATGATTCAGATTTTAAAACCCAGTCATGTGCTTTTGCCACGGACCACATATTCAAACCCTAGAAGATATGTTTATTAACTTAAAATGACTTATAAAGGCAAGATTCATTCATCACTTTCCAGTGTGCAACATTCTTCCCTTCCAATTGTGCAAATGTGAGATGCGTTTACTACATTGGGGCTTTTTTTTTTTTTTTTGATACAAGAGAGATTAGAGTTTTGCAAGACAAAAAATAGCTTTGTGATTTGAAATCCAATTTTATTGAATATTATTTTAAAAAAATGAATTAATTAAGTCAGACTTAAGATTCATATCGACTTTTTACTAGTAAAAAAATTATTTTGGTCTATCTCAATCATAGTATCTCTTGTGAAATCTACATCAATGAAGAGTTGTTTTTATTCTAAAATAATTTATTGTGGATTCACAAGTTCCACCCCAAAAAAAATGTTCATTAGATATAGGAAAACCCTTAAAAATCCAACATCCAATTCATTTCTTTTCAATGTAGAGCCCGTGACACATCGCACATGTTCCTTTTTCCTTTGTTGTCCACGTTCTTGTATCATAATTAGCACTA
>JBBYHO010000011.1:174652-201510 GCA_038382025.1 Adansonia gregorii
TTCGAAACCTAAATTAGAGGCGCTCATGTGCTGGTTGGCCCGAGCCCCAAGCTCAAATAAGAAAAATTGCCTACTTATATCTGTCCAAATATTCGTGCTATAATTTAAAATACATTAAAATATTAAAAAAATTAATTTTTTATTAATATTAATATATTTTATTATTTAAATTATATTATATAAATTTAAATTATTAATTTTTTTAAATTTAATTAAATTAAATATAAAAATAATTCGATGCATAAACATTTTTACTTACCGAGCGCTTCATCCTCACCAAAGGCCATAGATAACAAGCCTTGACAGTTAGAAGCCCGGTCCAATAAAGGCCACCAGTGCGGCATATTATCATAAAAATTGCAAAGTTTCCCGTTTGAAAAGAGCTGGACATTGATTCTTAAGCAAAGCTTTAACTGTATGTTAGTGCCGCCACTTCAATACTAAATGCCGGCAAATATTTGTTGGATGTCAAAAATCTTCCGACCAAGATTTAATGAATCATTTGGAGTAGTTGAATGGTTTGGTTAAAATGGTCTCGACTTCATAAGTAGCATCGGCTAATTGCTTCAGTAGCATTTAACCTTATATATAGGCTGGAACATCATTATTGCGCTATCTAAATAAAGATCATAGTCCATAAAGGCTTCAACTTCTGCAATCAAAAACATAAGCAAACAAGTGTTTATGGTCATGCATTTTTTTTAAGACAAAAGTAATGGGAAAATTTTCTCTATCTGAATCCAGTTGTCATTTCATCCAGGAAAAATCATCTATCTTTGAATTATTTAAGGAAGAAAACATTAATTTTATTGAACTGTGGAGAAAAATGAAAAAAAATGGCTTTGAAAAGAATGAAAAAATATTTTTTTAAAATTTATCTAAACATTGATAATAAATAATATGAATTAATTCGATCCTACATACTTAAAAGTTTTTTAAAGAAATATGATCATGAGTAAAAATATATTTTCAAAAATTAAATTATTAATATTTCTTTTTAAGTTTTTTATTTATTCATAACCTCATAACTTTAATTAATTAATTCATTTGAAGGGGATATTACGTAATCAAGTCCTTTAAACTTTTAATCTCTAAGAATTTGTTAGCGGCAAACATACCATTCTAGTTAATATTCAATTCACATTAAATTATCATATACGTGTTCACTAGAGCCAGTAAGCAAAAATTAAGCAAAATGCTATAAAAGTTCTAAATTATTTCATTTTTTTCTAAAACCAAGTCACTGTACTTTTATTGTATCTAAATAAGTTTTTATCTTTTGATTTGTATTCAATTAATCCTTTACTTTAAGTGAAAAGTTGATTTATGTTATGATTAAATATACTGATAGCCTTTATACTATATCACTTTTCCCAATTAAATACCTAAAGAGAAAAATATCCAAATAAATACCTATACTACAATCTCATTAAACACATAGCTCTAATCACTAGCCTTTTTTTAGAAAATGATGAAGTGGCATTAACTTCCAGTGAGGCATGATACATGGCAAGAAAAGGCCACATCATTATAAAAGAAAAAAATTATAAAATTTTCAAAATCAAAAACAAAAATTTTCAAACAAAATTTAAAAATATAATAAAAATGTTTTGATGATATGGCATTCGTGTCATGTGTTACAACTAATTAAATTTTACTTGCTAGGCCATCATGTTTTTAATGACAGTAGTGTGATGAACTTATTTTTTTGATGGAATGATAATATAGGTACTTATTTGAATATTTTTCTTTAATTATTCAATTTGAAAAGTGATATGATACGGAGGCCATCAGTGTATTTAGCCCTTTATGTTGAAGATTTATTTAATTATAAATTAAAAATTTGAGGCTTATTTTGGTATAAATTAAAGGTTAAAGTCTTATATGGGTATAATAAAAGTATAATGACTTATCTAGATAAAGTGGTAAAGTTAAGGGATTGTTTAAATATTTTAAGCTAAAAATTATTGCCAAATTTAAATTCAAAATTAATGCAATGATATATTTATATATATACATATATATGGGATAGATTCACTTACATTGGTATAAAATTAAATTAATTTTACACACTTTCATAATATTTTATACAATTAATACTTTAACAAACTATTAGATTTAGTAATATAATCATATTTGTCATGCACGTAAAATTTCAAATCGATCCGATATTTCTAATAATGTTGATAGAAATATTGATTTTTTAATATATACTTAATAGCTGAAAATTTTTTATATCGAATAGATAATTACATATTTTTAAATTATTTGAAACTTGACATGCGTGTTTTACTTGAATAAAATATAAAATATGATAATTGATTTTAATAAATATAAATCGTATTAAAAGTTATACACGTAGCTACACACGTTGATGTATGTGTGTGTGCATATGGCAATCTAAGAAACCAACTAAGAATGTCCTCAATCGGTCAAAATGCGAAATGACTTTATATATGATAAGCATTGGGACATTGGCTTTTAAATTTAAAAGGCAAAGAACATATAAGGCATTTTAAATAAGTTATTCAAAATTATTTTTAAAACAAAACAATCAAAGTTGTCCGTTTTTAAACCTTACAAAAGGGATTAAAATTTAATAATAATTACTAACTTGTTTGGAAATATATTAAATGAGTGTAATGTATATACAAAAATATTTAAATTAATTAATTTGATATTTGAATACCAAAATGATAATGTTAAAAAAATGTAAATCAACTGTAAGCAAAAATAATATTCAACCATAAGAAGAATGCTTCTATAATACACAGAAGGAATTCTAAAAAAAAAAGGAATGGGGAAAGCAAATTAACCAAGGCTAATGGGTTGCTTGAGTCTGTAAAAATCGAATACTTTGCTTATACAAATATGTTCAATTTTCACCACGAACAATCTCTAACTTTTTATGAATAGAAAATCAATTAAAAGATTTAAAAATATTTCGATAAACATAAAGCTCTTTAATAAAGAATTTCATTATCAACTTCTAATATATAAATATATATATACATTCAAATATATATAAAACACACACACATATATATATATATATACACATATGTATATGTACAACACTATTGCTAAATCACTACTTCAAACAAAATTTCCATCTTCAATAACATAACCTCATTTTTAATAACATATGCTTTGCAAGTGCATTCTTGAAATAGTTGTGCAGAAAATTATATATTTATATATCTATATGTATTTCGAGTTAAAGCAACGTATAATTGAAGGGAATTGATTTATAAAAGCTTGTCACATTTGTGAAAGACAAAAAAATAAAGAGGTCTTTTTTTATATGTTCATTTATTTAAATTATTTTTTTATATCGTGTTATATTTTAATTATTTTTTCTCTGGTGAACTTGTTATATTCAAAATAATTAAATCTAATTAATACTATTTAAATAATTCATAATTTTGTCTCATATCGTATAATGATTAATTCTTTATGTTTTTCTTTTGCAAAATGAGGTCATATTATTTTTTATTATAAAATTAATTAAAAAATTATTGCATCGATAAATGATAGGTAAAAATTAAAACACTGAATAATAATATAAGATCAATTTATGTTAGTGAAATTTTTTTTAACTTTAGGTATTGAATTGAAAGAAAAGTATTATGATAGTTAAATGGTAAAAAATCTATATCTAATGATATTACGAGTTATTCAATTATAATTATTGGACTTGTATTTTGCTTTCTTTCTTTCTTTTTTTTTTTTATAATTCTTCATATGAATATGAATATAAATAAGAATGATGGATATCAAAATAATATAAATGAATTAAATTTTAATATCGACCATAATTTTTTTTTTACATATAAATTACATATTATTTAGCACATATAGAAATATGAGGTGCATTTAACTTTCAAAGATTGAAAATAATCACTTTCATTTAATTTGGAAAGAAAAAAAATGAATATCTCTATCTTCTTTCCAAAAAAAACACAATAAATGGAACAAATAAATACGAAAAACAACATTTTGACAGCAATTTTATGAAAGACATTAGGCATTTCAGTTCCAACAATTTTGCAGATAATGTTTGATTCCATCATAAATGCTTTATCTTTTCGAATAATCTAATTTTTTTATTAAAATATATCGTAATATGCTTGTTAGCTTCAGTTTCAAACAGCGGCGGAGGCAGGAGGCTAATAGGTGCCTTGGCCCCCTCCGCCCCACAATTTTGTTCTTGGTTTTTAAATTGTTTTTTAACCTAATAAAATATAAAATTTTATTTGACCCCTCAAAAAAGTATAATTTCACTTTGACCCCTCTGGTTTCAAAAATGTAAAACCAACTATATTTAAATTGTATATTTATATGCATTGTCTTACTCAATTGCTTACATTATTTGCTTCTAGCATTCAAAAATAGAACGGCAACATCGTGCGAAACTTACCCTAGTTAATATTAAAATGATATAGAAAAAGGAAAAATAGCGAAATGCAGTCAATATATCAGTATAAAAATCGAATTAGGTGGATTAGTTCAATCAAAAACTAAAAGTCTATCTGGTGTGATACATATTATAAAAAATGGGTATACTATGAACTGACAAAATATCAATTTAAACCTATAATGAAATGTATTAAATTAATAAACACTAACTTTATTTTTATTTTATTATTCTTTTTATTTATTGTTTTGGTAAATAATGATGTTTAAATATTTAACCTCGTATAGTTCATACCGTTCAATCATATTGCATTTTTATTAATTATTTATTAAAAAACTGAGTTTAGTCTATGAGTCCTTTACAATAAATGGAAAGAAAATCAATCTCTTATTTTTTTTAATTAGATAAACCAATCAAAAATGTAAAAAATATATAAATATAATTTATAATATGTAATATTTCAAAATTTAAATAAAATCAAAATAAATAGCTAAGTACAAGACACATAGCATTTATCAAAATTGTATACATATTAAAAGAATAGACCCTCCACATATATTTTGCCAAAAACTTCTACGTTTATACATATTATTTGTTATATAAGCTTAATATTTTTTTTTCCTGTGGATAAGAAAGTTATTACCAGTTTCCTTACTGAAACATAATGTACAGTAAGAGCATGATGAATGATTTATTGATGAAATAAGAGATATGAAACTGGTTCTTGATTTTAAGGGATTGAAAAGAAAATAAAAGAAACTGGTCCTGCATGCATGGCTGAAGCTTGGAAAGAAATATTCTCAAATGTCACCCTTTGCCTAGCTGAAATAAGAAATTTAATCTTTCTCAAGCATGGATCAAAATAGTAGTTATAATATGATGTTACTATCGTTATTTTGCAGTAGTAATGCATTCGTGATGCAATTTAAATCCCTGCTGAAGGATGCACTACATTTGAAACAGCCATGCAGTTTTAGCTTTTGATACTTGTTAATATTGAAAAAAGAAAGAGAATATTGGAATCTAACTTAAGCTTAGATGCCTCACTAACATTCTTCTTCACCACTAATGTCATTTCCTTTTGCCTTCTCGGATTTGTATTACCTCAATTCGCAACAACACCTAAGTTAGCAAAGTACTCAAGGAGGAAGGAAAGGAGAGAGAATAACGGGTCAGGAGAGTTAGCGGCGGATATATCAAAATGTGATCTAGAGTTGAATGTTAGTGTTAATTTTTTTATATCTGAAATTATGTGCAGCTAATAATAATTAATGTTGTCTTCTTTTAATTTGTGGGTCTCATTGGGTCAGTGGTTGAGATTGGTTTGAGCTTCTTACTTAGTGTTAATGCACTTAATTTAAAAATTTATGTTATTATTTAAAATAATATTAAAATATAAAAAATTATATTTATTTTTATAATTAAATTTATATAAAAATAATTTTTATTACGTAAATATAAATTTAAGTCGAACCGGCGTAAGTCTAAAACTCTTTAACTAAAAAGCTATCGAACCAGAAACGTTCCTAACCCATACGTAGCAAAGTTTTTTCCCATTTAATCTTTTCGGACCGCGTAGATAAACAGGGTACTTTTGAGCAGTGCACGACAGATTAAGAAAAAGACAAATACAGGAAATGCCGGCATAAAGGTACAGGAAATCCAAACGTTCCGAACCCATATTTGCTTTGTACATGTACTAAAAGGCTATGGGATTTTCTCCCAACTTTGTCCTTCGAAAGTTTGACTATCATCACTGTCATTGTTATTATTATTATTATTGATATTGTTATTTACACAACTTTGTTTCTAACGTTCGAGACATCTTGAATCCTTGTTAAGATCATAAAACTAACATACCATTTGAAGAGAATAAAGTATGTAAGATTGTTATGTACAGAGCTGCCGCTGATCCAAGTAAAACGTAAATCAGACATTCTGATTCCCTCTAATATTCTTCTTTTTTTCTTTTACCGAAACTATCCCAACCCAGAATTGATTTAGGCATCCGATCATATTTCGGAACTCAAACTATCGTGTCTTTTTGTGTGTGTGTGTGTGTGTCTAGCCGATTCAACTTATCTGGGCCGAGTAGGTCTCCTGAGCTCGCTAGTTCCACTTGCTTAAAAACATGAATAGAGAAAACGATCACGAGAGGCAGCGTACTTGAATTACTGTACTAGCCTTGGAACTGGCCATTCATCGTACGAAGAAGGGAATTTATCCTTGACCGTTAGTTGGTACATAAGCCATTCTTAAGAAATAGCATTGAGTGTACTTAATTTTGAAACTCAATATCAGCAATCTCTACCCCTATCCCAAGCTAAAGCTAGCCTCCTTCATATCGAAAAATGAAAATTACCATCTAGCTTTTGCGTATGTAAAATTATACTAGAATTTGACAAGAAAGGGAAATAGTAGGATAAAAGTACCAAAAAGAAAACTAGTAGGATAAAATGTGAAAGAACCATAAAGATAGTGTATGTTTCATTCACCCTGAAGTCTCAAATTTACGTTTTCCAATTTTCCATTTTACTTGCAGAATTGTAGTAGCAGATAACTTTCATATGCAACTTACTCCTAGTTGCAACTTTTGATAATTGTAATTAAAGACATAAGACAGGGAAATCAAAGTAAAAATTCCGAGAATTAGTGGGGTTTTTTTCCCCTTTTAATTACATATGAAAGATGCATGGATAATCGTTGCTCAAAGATTTTTGTTGTGGTACCATGTAAATGAAGAGGTCGGCAAGGGTCAAAACCTATCTGTAACTAATTATTTTAAGATCCCTTTGTTTAGAGTTGCAAGTGGTAGAATTTATAATTATAAATCGGATATTAAAACATAATAAAAAATTGACACATTTAATAAATATAAAAATAATATAATAACTATTAAATGATACGTTTAATATATGTATCATAATTATGACGTATTTTATAATTTGTATTACATGAGACGGTTACATAGATTGTTCGATTTAGCAAATTGCAGCCTTGAAAAAGGGCATTGTAGTCATGTAGAAGAAGAGAATCCGGCTGAGTAAAAACAAATCAACCGGCAAGCAACTACCTTCATTGAAACTGTCAGCAAAAGGCTACCAATACACTGGACTGGAATTACTCACATCAAATTGCTTAAAACCACCAAAGGAAAAGGAAAAAAAATAAAAGGAGCTTGATATATACCTTTCTCTCTGGATATCATGTTTCATCCATGGCTTTTTCTATATGCTCTTTTCTTTCTCTTGTTTTCCTCCTACGTTGTTGCTCTATCTTCGAGGCATCAACTTTTTTCACACCTCACTAGAGTTCAGTTTATATCTGAAGAACCTTCACCATCTCCCATCTCTTTGATTCAAAGCACTGAAATGGCACCGGCTCCATCATCATCATCGGAATCTTCGAAAGGGAAAGTTTTGAAGGCCATTGTTGCCACAGCTGCAACAACTCTAGTAGTTATTGCTTTGATTATCTTCTTATTGTTTTTCAGAAAGATTGAACGATGGTGCCGCCGCAAAGGTAAAAATGAATCAAGCTTTCGTCGAGAAGCTGTGCTGATTCCTGATGAGTTCAAGAAGTATGGTGGAAAAGTGAAACGATTGGGGGTTGAAGAGAATGGGACGGATGTTGTTTGTATGCCAAAACTTGATCGTGATCCACGACTACAGAATGAGTTTCCTAAGGTCATGTTTAATCCGAGCTATGAAGAAGAAGAAAAGAGGATCGATACTACAGTTGAGAGATCACAAAAATCAAATTCCCAAGAGGATTTTGAGTTCCTCGATGAGCCAATTGCTGTGATTCGTGATCAAGAGGAAGAAAAGCCTGCACTTGATCAGCATCCACCAGTACTACCTTCAATAAAGAAAGCTCCTCCTCTTCCTCCACCTCCTCCATTGGCATTGCTAACGCCACCTGCTCCACCAAACGTGGCCAAAACAAACTCTGCAGCGCCACCTCCACCGCCAAAAGAAGGGGCTTCTGTTCCAGTACTAAAACCCCAAACAGCTTCAAGAGGAACAGCAAACAACAGGAATGGAGCAAGCGCATCGGCAGATAACCGGAAAGGGGCTGGCTTTGGCCAGCTGAAGCTGAGGCCTCTGCACTGGGATAAGGTTATAGCTGATTCTGACCATTCCATGGTTTGGGATCAGATCAAAGATGGATCTCTAAGGTAATTATACAGTCTTAAAACATATAAATGGTTGCTGTTTCCTTTTCTAAAATTATCAGTTTTATCATTCTGCTCTATGTCAATAACCAATGTTACTTAGATTTGAAGTAAGTGTCCAATATGGGTATGTGATAGACATAAATATATTTATTTTTTTTCAAGTTTTTCTATAAATTTGAAGGATTTTTCTGTTATACTGATATCCAAATATGTACCATTCATATGGATACTTCAAAAAAGTGGAGAATCTGTGTAGCGTACCACTGTCTTCTTACTAATTGTTATGCTATGTTCAGATTTGATGATGAGCTAATAGAAACTTTATTCGGATACACTACTGCCAACCGCAAATCCCCGGACAGTAATAATATTTTATCATCAACTTCAGGTAGTTCCAGCAATACCTCAGCAGCCCAGATTTTCATCCTTGAGCCACGGAAGTCACAGAACAGTGCAATTGTGTTAAAATCTCTTGGGATATCTCGTAAGGAAGTCATCGGCGCCCTCCGCGAAGGACAAGGACTCAGTGCTGAGACCCTCGAGAAACTAAACAAGATTGCTCCCACCCGAGAAGAAGAAGCTAAAATCCTCCAATTCAGTGGGAACCCTATGAGACTTCCAGATGCTGAATCATTCCTTTATTATGTCCTGAAAGCTGTTCCTTCAGCATTTGTTCGTATCAATGCAATGCTTTTCAGATCAAATTATGGTTCAGAATTTCTGAACCTCAAGGAATCCCTGCAAAGACTTGAGTCGGCCTGCAAGGAGCTAAGAAACCGAGGGCTATTCTTAAAACTCCTGGAGGCTATCCTGAAAGCCGGTAACCGGATGAATGCCGGAACCACAAGAGGAAATGCACTGGGTTTCAACCTTAGTGCCCTTCAAAAACTTTCTGATGTCAAAAGCACCGATGGAAAGACGACACTTCTTCACTTTGTTGTGGAACAAGTTGCTCGTTCCGAGGGTAGGCGACATGTGATCAACAGGAACCGCAACCTTGGAAGACCCAAAAGTCGGAGAAACAAGGACGATGTAAATTCAGATAACCTGATGATGCCAGAAGAGAAAGACAGAGAATATTTGATGCTAGGTTTACCAGCATTAGGAGCTTTAGGTTCTGAATTTTCCAATGTGAAGACAGCAGCTACCATAGAATACGAGAGTTTCATCAATCTTTGCTCCAACCTCACTACCCGCGTTGCTGAAACCAAGCAACTTACAGCATCCAGTTGTGACAGTGATGAAACCGGTTTTGTAATGGAAATGAAAGGGTTCTTAGAGGAGTGTGAGGATGAGCTGAAAGTTGTAAGAGATGAGCAAATAAGGGTCATGGAGCTTGTGAAGAGGACAACAGAATATTACCAGGCAGGAGCATCGAAAGTGAAAGGAGCTAATCCACTTCAAATCTTTGTCATTGTTAAAGATTTTCTTGACATGGTCGATCGAGTACGTGCAGACATCACAAGGAAGTTGCAACGTACGAATGCGATAAACAGTGCAGGATCATCACCACCGCCATCACCAGCTAGGAGGAATCCCCTTGTATTAATAAATTTCCGTTCACAATTCATGTCATCAAACATGTCTAGGACAACTTCAAGTGAATCAGATGATGATTTCTAAGAAGAGTTTGCTTTAGCTCCCTGAATTTGATTAATGAGGAGAAGAAATGAAATTAGAGGGTTGTTCTGATGGGAAAAAAAAATTAAAGACATTTGCAACATTCCCAAATTTAGTTTTGAATGTTGATATGTGAAACACTGTTTTTTTTTATACAAAGAGTTCGTAGTTTGAAAATGGATTGCAAAATATCATTTTTTAAATTACATGAATCAATTAAATTAAATTTCAAATTTATTATAACGTAATCTTTGATCATTTGCAAAAGAGAATTAGTAGTTTATCAACTACTATAGTCTGCTTTTCATGTCATTTGACTTGAATGAGGTGAAGCTGAAACCTCTTATACACATTTTATAGAAGATCCATTGGAGATTCAGTCAACCTTTTTTAAAATCCAATTCATATATATTCCAAATTCAAGCCTTTAAATCAAAATTGTTAGTAAAGACGCGGTAGCATATAGTACCTACCGTGAATTATCACGAAGCTAATACCTTCAACCACTCAACTAAATTCTTCAACACCCTTTTTAAGGCATTGATGAAGGAACGTAGGCACCATTTTTGCATCGATTTTTCGAGACACAAATTGTCAGAGATGATTAAAAAAAACGTACATGGCAGTGGCAAATTACCTGCAATGCACTCTTAATGTTCTGTAAAAGCAGCTGGGGTTAATTAATGGTGGTTGAAGAGTATTCTTTTCATTCAATTACTTTGTCCCGATGCCACAAACTATACCAAGTCTTCCGCAAAATCTACACGTATTTTGTTTTTCAGTTTCCCAAAAGGTCTAATTTGGGCCTATGCCCTTGCAACAACCTAGCAGTACTAACCAACAACCGGACTTGTTTAAGGAGTGGAGTACTTCGATCAATCTAAATCGAATTAAATTAATTTTTAATAAATAATTTTATAATTTAAATTAATTTAATTAATTTAAATTAGTATTTATTTAATTAAATAATATTTTTATTTAATTTTAATTATAAAAATTTTAAATATTAATATAAAAATAATTTTTAATATTTTATTACTTTTAAATAATGATTATTGAATTTGGAACATAGGCTTAAATATCAAAAATTTTTTTAACTATGACCCAACTAAATTCATAAACAAATCTAGTAAAAACAGTTTAACCCGGTGATGTATACTTTAACTATGACACTAAATTTGGTTAGAAGAACGACAATTCCAATTTTACATTCGACAATAACACTATTGTTTGGGGAAAAATCAAGTTATAAAACCGAAATAGGGTATAGAAAAAATGATTTGGAGAAATTTTATGATTTTTCTAGGTTATATTATCTTTTTATTACAATTATAGTATTTTTATATATTTTGAAATAATAATATTTAATTATTATATTATTATTTATAAACAGTATAAATATAATATATTAAAAATTTATTTACAAATATTATGTTTTATATTAAATTTTTTTTGAATTATTAATAATATCTTATATTAGATAAAAAAAGTTTAATTTTATAAATCATATATATTTATAATATAAGAGGGTAAATGCTTACTTATTTATCTTTTACTTACCACCAATCAAATTTCAAAACTTAAAAATAAAATCTAACATTATCTATCCTTGGGATTATATTATTTTTTTAAGTGATTCTTTTTTTTTACAATAAATTTTATTTTTAAATCGAACTGATTATAAAATTTTAAAATTGAGAGTGAAAAATAAAAAAAATTCAAACGTAAGATTTTCAAAATTTCGCCAAAAGTTTTGGAGAATATTTTTAAGAAAATAAATATAAAGAATTTAGTTTTTATTTATTATTAAATAAAAGTTAGAGATAATGATGAAAATTTTTTTAAAATTCAAATTTAATTGGAAAATTCTCTTAATAATATACGTTAGATATTAAATTTTTAACCACAACCTTATAAATGGATGTACGTTTCTTGGATTTATGCTTAAAACGTTTCTTGGACATTTTATTCTTTATGAAGGTTTTTTTTATAATTTTTCTTAAACTTAGACCTCTTTTATATTAAGAAAAAAAATCATTTCATTTAGTTTTAATTTTTAATCTTCACAATAAAATTATCAAAGTCACACATAATCTTAAAATTTTTGTAAATAAAAATTTAATTGAAAAACTTACAATAATCGTTTAATTTGTTTAAGAAATTAAAAAAAATTCTATTAGTATATAAAAAATGAACTAATAAAGTAATTAAATGGTTATGTTTGATAAAAAAAATAAAAGAGATTAAAAGAATGAGAGCCAACAAAGAAAAGAAACAAATGAAATAATATATATTAGCTTTTGTAATACATGTGAATCCGTTTAAAATTTTAATGATGTTTAACTACATATTAATGGCATCATGGATTTAAACTAAAAAATGTTTGTAATTAATCTATATGGCATCAATAAATTTGAAAATACAAACTCAATTTAGTAAATATGATATGCAAGTTAAAAATAAGAGTTAGGAATGACATCAAATTCAATCACTAACATTCTATATAATATATAGATTTACATGGGACAGATATATAACAAATAAAAAATGTATATATATGGCACAGAAATTAGAAGAGAGAAATTACTCTTGATTAAAAAAAAAGAGAATTTGTTATTTCTCGCCTAGAACACAATGGGATGACCCCATTTATACTGGTTTCATAAGGATACGTTTTAGACAAGAAATAAAATCTAAATGGTGGTTATAGGAGTTAAAAAAATTTATATGAGGTTACAATGATTTATTTGAGGGGTTGTTATGAAAATTTGTAACTCCTAGAGGATATAGAGGTTACAAGGTTGACTCTTAGGCGATGTGGAGGTTACAAAGTAATTGATCCATATCATTCTTCCTGAGTTGGGTTGGACCCGCCTTCGAATCAAACTCAGCATTGTCCTCAAAGTATGGCGAAAGGTTGGCAACATTAAAAGTAGTAGAGACTCCATAAACGCCTGGTAGTTCAACTTTATATGCATTGTTGTTGTTTTTCTGCACAACTTTGAACGGACCATCGACTCGAGGTGATAACTTAGAATTCGGTTGGTTTGGAAATCGTTCATTTCGCAAGTGTATCCATACCAAGTCTCCTCATTTGAAAGTCTATTGTCTCTTATGCTTGTCACGCTGAGCCTTGTATCTTAGGTTTTGCTTTTGGATTTGCTTTTGGACTTGTTCATGCAACTTTTTGATTTCCTTTGCCCTTTGGTCCGTGTCGACGCTGTATTGTCGCTGGTGGGATGAAGGGGTCAAGTCTAATGGACTAAATGGCCGGGTGCCATAAACCACCTCAAATGGACACTTGCTGGTAGCTTGATTAATTGAGTTATTATAGGCGAACTCATCTTATGCAAGTATAAGATCCCATTATTTCAAATATTTCCCTACAAGCTCCGGAGTAAATTTCCCAAAATCCTATAAATTGTTTCAGTTTGTCCGTCTATTTGAGGATGGCTAGCACTACTGAATTGAAGTTTAGTTCCCACTTTCTTCCATAAGGTCCTCCAAAAGTGGCTTAAGAACTTGACATCCTGGTTAGAAGTGATATTTTTCAGAATGCACTGAAGACGAACAATCTTCTTGAAATATGAGTCTGCAACTGGAATAGCATTATTCATCTTTTGGCATGGGATAAAATATGGCATCTTCGAAAATCTATCCACATCTACCACTATGGAGTCTTTCCATCTTTGAGCCTGGGGTAATCCAAGAACAAAATCCATACTTACATATTCCTACGGTGCATCTAGAACAGGAAGAGGCATGTACAATCCTATATTTTGTATTTTGGACTTAGCCAAATGACAGGTTCTACACCTTTGGATATGCCTATTGACATCTCTTTCAAGCTTGGGTTAGTAAAAATTTTCTTTAACTAAGGCCATAGTTTTATCACGTCTAAAGTGACCAACTAGTCTTCCATTGTGGGCCTCCCAGATAATTGCTTCCCGTAATGAGCATTGAGGAATGCAAAGAGCTTTTTTTTTTTTAAATAAGAAACCTTCATACAGGTGAAACTGCTAGAAAGGTTATGACTTTGTGTAATTCCATGCTTTACAGAAATCAAGATCATCTTAGTATAGCTCTTTGATAACTTCAAACCCAATAACTTTTGCTTGAAGAGTAGTTAACAAAGTATGATGTTGACTAACTGCATCGGCTGCAGAATTCAAGGTTCCAGCCTTGTGCTTAAGCAGGAATAGATAAGACTACAAAATTTCACTCCAAGCAACATGTCTCTGATTGATCTTTTATTAAGAATTCAGATGCTTAAGGGCTTCATGGTCTGAGTAGATAATGAACTCTTTATTCAGCAAATAATGACTCAAATGCTGTAAAGCTCGGACAATGGCATAGAACTCCTTGTCAAAAATGAAGTATTTAAGTTTGGCCTCATTTAACTTTTCACTGAAGAAGGCGATTGGATGTCCTTACTGGCTCATAACGACACCAATCATAGTATGGGAAGTATTACAGCTGACTTCAAACACTTGGTCAAAATTTGGTAGGGCTAGCACAGAGGCTTCTATCAAATGCTTCTTTAGCTCCACAAAGCTTTTCTCAGCTTGCTCTATCCATTGGAACTTATTTCCTTGGATGCACTCTGTAAGTGGTGTGGTAATAGAGTTAAAATTCCTGATAAATCTCATGTAAAATAAAGCTAATCCATGGAAGCTTCGAACATCTTGGATAGATTTTGGAATGGGCTAACTATTGATGGCCTTAATCTTTTTCGAGTCAACTCAAACACCTTCAACGATGATGATATATCCTAGAAAAATCACTTCATTGGTCAAGAAAGAACTTTCTTCAAGTTGGCATAGAGTTTCTGCTTTCGAAGAGTCTGGAATACTTACCGTAAGTAATCTAAGTGATTATCAGGATTCTTACTGTAGATAAGAATGTCGTCAAAGTAAACGAGTACAAATTTCCAAATGAAAGGTCGAAGTGTCTGATTCATCAAGCGCATGAATGTGCTAAGGGAATTTGTTAACCCGAAAGGCATCACTATCTATTCGTACAGGCCATCTCTTATTTTGAAGGTGATCTTTCATTCATCTTTAGGCCAATTTTTGATCTGACGATACCCGCTTCGAAGGTCAATCTTAGAAAAAATAGTTGCATTATGTAACTAATCATCAAGTCGGGGTGATCTAAGTGATCATAGAGTTGGTATAGAGTTTCTGCTTTCGAAGAGTTTGGAATACTTACCATGGGTGATTTAAATGATTATCAGGATTCTTGCTATAGATAAGAATGTCGTCAAAGTAAACGACTATAAATTTCTAAATGAAGGGTCGAAGTGTCTGATTCATCAGGCGTATGAATGTGCTGGGGTCATTGGTTAACCTGAAAGGCAACACTGTCCATTCGTACGGGCCATCTCTTATTTTGAAGGCGATCTTTCATTCATCTCTAGGCCAAATTCTGATCTGATGATACTCGCTTCGAAGGCCAATCTTAGAAAAAATAGTTGCACCATGTAACTGATCCAATATATCATCAAGTCGGGGTATCGAAAATCGATACTTGATGGTGATCTTGTTGACTACTCGACAATCGATGCACATTCTCTAACTCCCATCTTTTTTAGGTACCAAAAGTACGAGCACAACACAGGGACTGTTACCTTCTTAAATCATACCTTTCTTTAACAACTCTTCAGCTTGTCATTAAACTTTAGCATGTTCTTGGGGACTCATCCCGTAAGTAGGTTTACTAGAAATTATTACTTCTGGAATAAGGTCAACTGCATGTTAGATATCACGTATAGGTGTTGGTCAAGGTGGAATTTCGTTGGGTATGACATTTGGCAATTCAGCTAGCAATTATTTGATTTCTAGCGGAATAGTGTTTCCTTCGTTTGACTCAAGCAACAGGACTAATCCCATGGTTTGTGCTTTCGCTTTCGTAACCTTGAATTGTTCTCTGTCAATTAAAGACACTAGTGGCTTGGACCCATTCTTGCCTTGGTTATATTCACTAGGTGGCAATAGTGCTAGCTTGATCTTTACTCCATCCTTCACAAAGGAATAAGTGTTTGCATAACCATCATATAGAGCATGACGATCGTATTGCCAGGGTCTCCTTAGTAAAAGATGGCAGGCATCCATGGGAATAACATCACACCATACTTTATCTTGATACTTCTTCCCAATTAAAAAAGAAACAAGCATTATTTAAAAACTTTTACCTTATTTCCCTTATTGAACTATTTTAATTTGTATAGATATGGATGAACTTGAATGGATAGGTTTAGCTTCTCTACTATGTACTTGGACAGTACATTCTCACAGCTTCCATTGTTAATAATTACATCATATATTTTACCCTAGGTAGTACAGCGGGTGTAAAAAATATTATGATGTAGCTATGGCTCTTTTTTTTTTCTTTTGCTATGTGTAAGCTTTGCCTGATCATCAATGTTTCACCATGGTCGGCAAGCATGAATTTTTCATTAAATACTGGCTTCTCATCAAATACGAGCTCTTTTTCATCAGGTACGGACTTGTCTTCTTCTTTAAATGTTGCATAAGCTTCCCCTTCAACGGTTAGGACATTCCGAAGCAATGTGGTTGAACCCTTGGCATTTAAAGCACTTAGGTGCTTTAAAACTAGATTCTCTGGCAGCTTTAGGTGGCGACTTATTTGAAGAACTAGGTTGTTGAACTAGAGTCCTACGGAAATTAAAAATAATTCCTGGTAGAGGAAGAGGGTTGGTAACAAGGTCTTCTAGGTAACTGCTTCTCAACACGGATGGCTAGACGAATGACGTCGTCTAAAGTCCAGTATTGTTGAAGCTGGACTTGATGGACGATGTTAGTGTTCAACCCTACAAGGTAGTGGGTTATTGTTTGCTCCTCCTTTTCTTAGATATCACATTTCATCATGAGCTTTTCAAATTCCCAGGTATATTCTTCTACAGGCAGAGTTTTTTGGCGGAGATTATGTAGTTGAATAAAATAATCTTGATAATAATGTTTGGGTAGGAATTTACGTGTGAGCTCATATTGCATCTTTTTTTACATTCGAATCTTATTATTTTCTTTCCGTTCTCGCTTCTTGTTGAGATTCTCCCATCATATAGAGGCATTTTTCTTGAGTTTAATTGTGATTATCATGACTTTATGTTCCTCCGGCACCTTTTTATACTCGAGCACACATTCAATAGTTTGAAACCAATCTACGAACTCATCTGGTTGGAGCTTTCCTTCAAAATCTAGAATTTTCACTTTGATATTGCTGTTGCAGACTATCGATCTTCGAGGTCGATGATTACCGGCTGACAAAGTGTCGCTACTATCCGAATCAACTTCTATTTACCTTTTTAGTGCATCCAATTGGGCTCGTTGGACATTCACCATCTCTTGTAGTAATTGAACTTATTGTCTCAATTCTTTTATCTCAACTTCATGCATAAATCTTCGTCTTAGAGGCATATTAGAGGCTTGTAAAAGCTAAGGGTATGGCTTAAGGGTGAAATTAGAAATTAAGTTCAAAAATTGAGGTTAAAATGGAATTTTTAAAAAATTTAAGGTTGGCTGTAATTTCAAAAAATTAAGAGGTTAATTTGTAATTTGAAAAATTTAGGGACTGGTAAGAAATTTTGAAAAGATAAAGGGTTGTATTGTAATTTTGGATAGTTTATGGGTCAGAGTGTAATTAAAGAAAAGTATGATGCTAGGGTGATGATGTGGCCGTAAGGACATGTGGCAGGTGATGGTTGGGTGATGTGGCGATGACTGGACAATAAGGCTGACTTGGGTGATGATGTGGCAGAAAAGTTACGTGGCATGTTATGGATGGATGACATTGTGATGACTAGACAACTGTGCTAATTGGGCAATGATATGGTAGTATGGGCACGTGGCAAGTTATGGATGGATGACAAGGTAATGATTGGGCAACTGTGCTGATTGGGCGATGATGTGGTAGCATGGACATGTGGCGGGTAATGGTTAAATGACGTGGCAATGACTAGACATGAGTGTGAATGTACTGCTTATGTGGTAGAATTGACATGTAGCTGTTGATGGGTGGCTGATATGTCACTGATTAGACACCTCAGTGCTAACGTGGCAGAGATGTTGTCGTCTTCAACCTCTGGTTGGTGCGTGTAGGGCGTGTGGGGCGCGTGACCGGCACATGGTATTCTGGCAAAGGCCCGTGGAGGCGTATTCTATGTGTTCCGACGGTGAAACTTTTCGGTCCAAGGTTTTTCAACCTCCTGAGCACGATGGCGACCTCTTTTTGGCTGAAAATGATTGGAACTATGAATTTCGAAGGCTACAGTAATTACTCTTGTTGAACTACTTCAAACTTTTTAACTTTAGGCTGTTTTTCAGACACTCTCCGTCTCTGAAACTCAGCTCTGATCCAAAAATAACATAGAAATTAGAAGAGAGAAATTACTCTTAATTTAAAAAAAAGAAAATTTGTGATTTCTTGGCTTGAACACAATGAGATGACCCCTATTTATATTGATTTCTTAGGGATACGTTTCAAACGAGAAATTAAATCTACATAAAGGTTACAAGAACTACAAAAATTTATTTGAGGTTATAAAGATTTATTTGGGGGGGTTATTATGAAATTTGTAACTCCTAGAGAACATAGAGGTTACAAGGTTGACTTCTAAAGGATACGAAGGTTGCAAAGTAACTAATTCATGTCAATATATTTAAAATAACATACAAATTAGTATGAAATAATAAGAAAACAACTTTAAATTATGAATAATAAATAGTAAATCACGTGCATTGCATAAGTTATAAAAAACTAATAATATATTATTATTTAATCAATCCAAATAATTAAAAAAAAAAGCTACAGGGAGGTTGCTTGAGGCCTATATGCTAAACACGTGGTCGATAGCAACCACTTAAATTAAAATTTTAGACTTTTTTAATTCAATTTAAATCATACATTTTAAAGCAGTTAACTTACATTAGAACTTACAAATCGATTTGTTATTCGTATTATTTAAAAAAAATTATTCAATTAAATATTTTTTAGTTTTATAGCTTTTTATTTTATTTTAAATTATGTATTAAAAGATGTTGATTTGGATGGTAATTTATTAATTGATTTATAATTCATACGCGAATAATCGAGAAAAGATTTTATTAATTATTTTTATTTTTATATTTAAGTTTTTATTTTTATTAAGGATTGATCTACATTATAATTCATGGGTCGAATTAGAAATCGTTCTATACACCCAAAAAATAAATAAATTATTTTATTAATTATTTTTAATTTTTTATATTTAAATTTTATATTTTATTTTAGTTTTAGGTAATGTATTTAGAATAATTGTATTGTACATGACCTACAGATCGATTTAGGGATGCATAAAATTTTAAAAGATATTTTATTAATTGATATTTATGTTTAGTTTTTAAATAATATATTTGAAAAGGTAATTTGTAGGTTGACTTGCTAATTGATTTAGGACACACATTTGAGAGTAAAAGTTAAAAAAATTATTTTATTAATTACTTCTATTTATTTTTAAATTACGTATTTACAGGATGGGTCTACACGTTAATTTACAGATCAATTTAGTATCATACCAAACCTGATCAAAAAATTAAAATAAAATTTATTTTGTTAATTATTTTTATTTTAATTTTAAATAATCTATTTAAATTTATTAAATAATTTCTTTTAAACGTTAACTTACAGGTCAATTTAATGTTCATACTGAACCGTTCAGTGAAAAAGTTTTAAAAAATAAATTTATTTTATTAATTTTTTATTTTGAAATGATAAATTTAAAGTGATTGATCTACATTTTAATTCTAAATCGATTTAAAATTCACACGCGATTCTAAATCCAAATTTTGAATAAATAATTATTATTTAATAAAATTTATTTTAAAATTAATTAAAAATTAAAAAAATTAAAAAATCACACTGAAGTAGGGCCTTAATTCTAGTTCAAGGATAAAATCATCATTTATATATATTCTTTAACGTCATTTTGACCAACTAAATAATGTAATAATTTTCTTACTTTATTCCATTCAATCAATCAAATAATATTTATTCTCTCTCATTTTCACTTAATAACTATATCATTATTTTTCTCTTGACACGCCCTTAATTGTTGAACTATTTTGGACTAGATTTAGTTCGAATGTTTAATATAAATTGGACTTCTATTTTTCAATCTTGGTTCAATTTGAAATATAAGTAAAAATTTTATTTATGTTTTACCTAATCATGTAAAATCACTAATTAAAACATTCAAATTCCTTCAAATCTATACACAAAAGAATTGATTCCTATGTTGAAAAGGATTCATTTTTACTTAGAAAGATCAATACCTATGTAAAAGGGATTCGATCCTTTAAATATTTATATTGATTAATAGTAAAACGAATTAGGTTAGATCGAGGTAAAAATGTTATGTCTGAGACTCAATTTGTTTTTAAATAAATTTCATTTTTTGTGTCCAAGTGAATAGTTTGAGCTTATGTATTTCTATTTTAAATCTTTTAAATATCGGATAAATTTTTAAAATTAAACAAATAGTTTCCTTATTATCAATTTGATGTATCGAAATTATTTTCGATCTTTGGCTATTATTTGATTCATTGTATTTTCTTTTCCTTTTTAGTATGATCTAAAAATATTTAAAGGTAACAATAGAAAAGTTTTGTTAAATAGTTTGTCAATATTCTTTTATTTTCTCCCAACCTATTCTTTTCAACCGTACATTTTGCATATTTTTGAATCAAACTAAAAGTAAAATGAGAATAGCAAATTTAATCTATTCTGCAATTTCTAGAAAAATATGGATGGCCTTACGCTCGGTGGAATCAGAGGCTTTAAACTGATAAAGAGAATTACATGTTTAATTGCCATGAAGCGCGCAAGTAACCAGAGAAAAGCCATACGCTTACCTTATCGGATGTTTTCGTCAGCTTCCCTGGTTCACTCGACAACCTTTCGGGGCAATCAAGATTTATCGCTCAGAGTGCTGTCTGTCAAGGGAAACGATAAAGTTGCCACATCTCTTTGAAGTATAGGTCGTGATGAACTTGCGAGTGTTAATGAAGGGTTTTTGAGAAGATTAGAGATGACGTTGGCAAATTCTTTGATTCAAAATCAGATGCCAGTTACCATTGACTTAATATTTCTGTTACTTAGTATAGGGTTAGTAAGTAAATTCATATCAAATTATATATTTTTTAACGATTTAGTGTTAAAAAAAAAATCATAATTTGATACCTAAACTATTGAGTTGGTATATATGAGATTAAGATTATATCAGCATGGAGAAATATATTTGATCGGTTACGTATTGATTTAATATTTATCAATCATTTGCATCATCATTTTATTTTATAGAGTTAGTCCATTAGATAATTTGTTGAAAGAATACAAATTTAGATATTTAGTTATGAATTTAAAAGGTCTAAAAGTAAATGCGCATAGCTTGATAGCTATAAATTTTGATAATTGCCAGGTAGAAAGCGGATAGTTTTTACAGGGCATTCTTCTGGTGGTGCTATTGCTATCCTGGCAATAGTTTGGTTCTGGGGCATACTTAAAACCTGAGAAAACTCCACTTTCACCGCTGTGTGTGACTTCTGGATCCCTTCTTGTTGCTGACCTCATTTTTAACCATTCTCCTAGACAAAAGAACTGGTCGCAATACTTCATAGATTTTGTTATGAGATATGATGTTGTCCCTCGAATTGTGCTTGCCCTTTTGTCTTCCATGGAACGAGGACTACATCAGATTCTTTATCTGTTAAACCAAAAGGCAATGTTTCCAATTCAGGGATCTATAGGAGAAGCGTCAAGGTAAAACTATGATGAGAAATGCATCAGCCCTCGCCAGCCATGCTGCCTGTCAACAGATGGGAAACACAAATCCCACGTCGGAAACAGTGGCAAGCTTCATTTAGCTAAGCCCTTATAGACCCTCTGGAACTTTTGTCTTCTGCACTGGCTATACAAAGCTGGTTGAGAATTATCCAAAAAAAAGTAGAAGCTGATTGTGGTAAGAAATGCAGATACTTGTCATTGTCTGATGTAAATATGCTTTCGATAGAATTCGGTATTGGAGGTAAATATGTATCTGATATAACTATTGAAGGATCATATCTATACCTATATCTCAACATGTGTCGACATTTGTACCAGGTATAAATATTTTAAGGGAAACAAAAATCCAGATAACATCAGATGCTATTTTGCAACTACTTTTCTACTCTTCTCAGTTGTGCTCCGAGAATGAACTTGAGGACGTTCCTGAGAGATGCCTAAACAACAACTTTGATTATCGAAGTAGGATTCAAGAAAGCTTAACAATCTGCAAAATATTTGTCCACTAAGATCATTCGGAAGGGCTTCCATTCCCCTCAAATGGCGGCATCTGCTGAGAATATAGCAACAAACAAGGCCTTAAATGACCTTGGCCTGAGTAAGTTCCAGTTCTTCACTTTACCAACAAAACAAGGATGCCTTTCACTTGATCACCAAAGTCTCTGAAAGTTTTGTTATTTGGAATGTGATATAATATATGGCTGGCGTCTCGGAATTCCAGAGCACTAGTTTGGTTGTTTCTTGGGGCTGCAGTCAAGCAGCGGAAGTAAAAATTAAATAGTAAAGAATTTCAGAAAAGAAAGATGATTTCAAAGCAAATTTAAAAAGGCTGGAACAAACAAGAATATGGACTGCTTTGAGATAATTGAAATGTTGAATAGGGTATGAACTCCACGAAGGATTTGAGAGCCGAAAACTTTTGGTGGAGCTTGCAGCCACGTACCGTCGCTTTGTTGAGCCCTCTGATGCTGCAACTATTACCGACATGCAAAGAATGGAGACACTGGACCCTATAGGTAGAAGGGCAGGCCAAAACGATATAGATAGGGATGGCCAGTAATAAGAGCCAAAGGAGCTTTGGCCCCCCAAAAATTTTGAATTTCACTTGGTGTCTCTCTCTCTCTCTCTCTCTCTCTCTCTCTCTCTCTCTCTCTCTATATATATATATATATGTATAGATTTAAATAATTAATTTTATTTATTTATTTGACTTCTTTATTTAATTTTATACATTACAATTTAATAAAATTAAAATCACATTATTATTTGTCTATTTATTTTACTAACTAATCATAATTAACAAATACCTTAAACCAAAAGGTTAAAACGTAATTATGTAAGTTAACGAAAGTTAAATTGACTTTCTAGCTTTTTCAACAAGATTCTAGGTCTCTAACCAAATATCAAACGTATTTTTCTTCTGTATTTTTGGATGACTAAATTTTTTTCAGTTCTTTTATTAATTTTTCAATTTAATTCTATCTTAGTTCTTTTTCTACTATTACGGTGCAACTTTTTATTAAGACAAAAGTCATATTAGAATAAAAGATTATAAAAATGCCATTATTATTATTTTCAACTTTCAACTTTATTAGTTTAAGTTAGATATTTACCCAAATTCAAATTGGGATTCAATTTAGATTCTAATATAATTCCGTTAATTAGAGGTTACTTGATAGTTAAGTTTACTTAATTAGTATGATTCTTAATAAGAAAGAAATCTTAGTAGATATGAATTCTAGGTAATTAGGAAATATGCTCTATGTTTATTTTGAGCTTTTGAATTATAAGAGAGTAAATCTTATAGGATCTCTATGAGAGAGATGGGGTTGGAGGATGTGAGAAAGAGTTTGGTAAAACTTTGAATTAATGGGATAGATAGTATTCCATGTGTTTAAACCCTAGAAACATGGAGGGCTTAGGTTTAGTGTTTGTTGAAGGGTGTTTTATACTCTTTTTGTCTTCATATTTATCATGGATTTTTCTATCTCATTCATGGATGTAGTTAGTCAAAGTTGAACCATGTTGAATATTGCCTCCTATGCGTAGGAAAAAGTTTTCACTTTGAAAATTCCTACCAAGTGGTATCAACGTTATGATTCGAGCCTCATCATAATGTGATCATGAGTAATGATAATTATTCAATTGCAAAGAATTTAATGCTACGAATTATGTTCGTGAGATCAAGGATATGCAAAGAAAAGATTTGTTGCAACGAGGTGTCAATTGCAGGTGAAGCAATTTTCAATTAACCAGTGGTGCAAATATTGGGTTAATGTTGCAGAAAAAGGTATTCAAGACTAATTCGATCATATAAAGCTGAGATTACTTGTAGGTCAATATTTTGGTGGAATGTGTATCAAAGTGGAGATTGTTAGATATTTTATATAAATTCAAATTAGGAATTAGTTTGGATTCTAGTAAAATTTATTGGTTGGATATTACTTGTTAATTAAGTTTATTTAATACGTAAATATTCCTAATAGGAAAAAAATCTTAGTAGATAAAAACTCTTTTTGATAAAGTAATAGACTTTGTAAATATAGAATGGGTGTTGACCTTTAGAAAATGATGTAAATCCTATGGGATCTCTATGAAGGAGATGGGCTTGTAGGATGTGAGGAAGAGTTTAGTATAACATAGAGTTAATGAGATAAATTGTATCACATGAGTTTAAACCCTAGAAGCATGAAGAGCTCTAGTGTAAGTGTTTTATATTCTTTGTAATCTCTATACCTATAGTGCATGTTCTCTCTAATATGTAGATGTAAGCAATTGAAGCTAAATCATGTTACATATTGTTTCTTACGTGGATGCATTGACTCTATGTAGATCTCAATGTGGAGATGTTTCCACTTGAAAATTCCTAACGATTTAGTAGAATATTTGACAAAAAATATTTGTTTAGTAATTGATAAATTTATATCAATATAACAGATAGTTGTTCACACTTTTAAGTAATATTATTTAATTGACGTATTATGCATAGAATAATTCAATTGATGTATCATGGTTCTTTATACTTTTGTTTATGAATCGATAAAATTAATATCATCTTATACCTTTTGTTAATATATTGCTTGCACTTATATATATATATATTAATATAATAAGATTTTAGGCTGAGGTAGAGAAGCATTTGCCTTACAAGACTACTAACCTAGGAGCATTTGAAGCTATTAGGGAAAAGGGATTAAATTTGGAAAGAAATTTGTAGGAATGGATTCATGGTGTGGAAATAAACAAACACTAAACTATAAGTGTAGTCTAGTTGGTTCATTTAATCATTCTTAAAAAAGTGTCATCTAACAAGTTCATTCAAATAACCAGGGCCTACTAGCTGTTAAGATTTAGATCTTCAGATTTGTGTTTGATAAGGAAGATTATATAAGGCCATGTGACGAAAAAATTGACAACATGGATGCTACAATGGGAGTCTGAGAAACTGACATCAGTAGGCAGTCACTCAAAATTGGCTAACCTCAAAAATTGCTACAGAACTAATGAGACAAGGTGCAATGATGACACCGACAATTTTAAGCACACTTTTGACAACATTGGCATGGGTGGCAGCATTACTTGTAGCTGTTTATTTGGCTATATTTGCTAGTGCACCTGTTGATAATGGCTTGACAAATTACAGCATCCTTGTCAACTAATGGCTGATGCAATCACACTTATTGAACACATTGGAAGGAACAAGGTTGTCTATGTGGGAGATGGAAACGATATTGTGCACCCGTGGTTGTTGGTTTCAGTCGTTCCTTTTCACTTTGTACCCACCGACCTTAAAGGTTTTGAGAATAAAGAGGCTTCTATGAAGTCACAGCAAGCTGCAATCAGTCATATTAAGATTACGAATGATCCAGAGGAAGTAGTTAAAGGCGCTGATTTTGTGATGTGTGGGCTAGCGCGGGGAAAAATGAAGAGGCAACTAAATGTACAGTTATGATTACAAGGAGGAAGTTTTTCCGAAGCAAACAATTTGCATTTTCTATTGAAGCTGATGATGGTCCAAAACCACGGTTCAAGATGTATGGTGGGAAGTATTTTTTCGATAGTGCATCCATGAGAAATCTGTTTTGCATAGAGTTTTTCATTCCGAACTGGAACCAAGAATATGCAACTTGGGAGAGCTTAGTCGATATGGAAAAACGGTTTTCAGGTTTCCTGGGAAGTTGCTTTGGTTGGACTCATGATAACATTAGGGCCCACATCATTGTCTAGCTTGACCAATCAAGTGAATCAGCACCACCAAACCATCAAAGCCTGCTGCAAGTGGTTATTATTACTATAACTAACAGCCTTCTTCAGAGCAACAGCAAACCCTTGGTGATGTTTCGGGCTGCTGGTGAGCCATTATGTTTTTATAAGCTTCCATCCTTGAGGACAAGGATGTTTTTAAGGGGGGAGTATCCGTACGTGCCAAATATTCTGTTACGTCGTTTTTAGTCTGTTATTGTCGTTTAGTGTAATAGTGTTAATTGGGTGTTCAATAATCAGTTATCACTGACGTCATCTAACCATGCATTTAAACGAGCATGAAACAGCTGTTTGTGGCATATGTTCTCTCTCGGCTTTCTCTAACAATTTCTTGCTAAATTCTCCCCTCTCCTCTCCCCTTATATTCTCTTCTTTTCTTTTTTTTTTTTTCCCTAATTCTCTGGTTGAACGTTGATTTTCGTTTGGGGCCTCATTAAATTAATCAGTTTCCTTAATTTCACACTAAATTCCTTTCTTTTCGTTTTCCATTTTCATAGTGTGTGTGTCTATATATATATATATATATATATATATATATAT
>JBBYHO010000011.1:201610-223515 GCA_038382025.1 Adansonia gregorii
CAATGAACAACCCAAGATAGAATTAGCAACACATTAAAATACAATTTTGGGAGTTGCAAAGCGATATTTGGTAAGCATTTGACTACTTTTACAGCACAGCCTAATTCAACAGAAGCATTTACTCAAAATCTAGAAAAGGAAATGGAAATCAAATGAAGCTTTTACAGCACAGATGTGATTGATATCCAACCAAGTCAAACAGAGCATACTTTTCACAAGTTCGATTAAAAGATGCAAGGATAAAGAAATACTCACATGTTTAACATAAAGCCTTAGGGCCCCAGCCATGATAAACAACAAGCCATACTCTCTTATGCATGTAAAAATAGCTGCCAGCCCGCCAACAATTGCTCCTCTAAATCCAGCACAACTATGACAAAGGCAAAATACATACACATAGCACGAATATATGAATTGCCAAGTCTACTTTGTATATGCATAACTGCTCATCCTATATTTCAAACATAAGACACTATATTCTTCATCCCAAACAAGTATTATATTCTACCAGGATATTACTGTTTATTCTTCTATAGGTTTTATTCCTTTTTTCCGCATCAAGCTGAGGAGGCTTCATAAAACATTACCCAAAGTAAAGCCTGCTTCACAACGTCTCCCTTTCAGATGAAGGATAATAACAAATTAGTTGATCATACAATCTCAGGCAGACTGATCCAAAGAAGTAGCGGGACTTATTAAAGAATTGAGGAACAACCAGTCAAGTAAACATTTGTCCTCATTGAATCATTAAATCCTATAGGATCTCATCCAGTGGACCATAATATTTTTTTAGTTAACTTATACAAAAGTAAATGAGCAAATTTATGGATGAACAGCATCTTTGAAAGACACCAACAAGAGTTTCCCCGCTTACTGCTGGTAATATCTGAAAAGTTATTCACTGATAAACTAAACATCAACTTCAAATTCCATAAAAACAAAGGAACAAGAACTTCAAGCTCCAAGCTAGTGTGCATCTAAATAGGGACCTAAATTAACAGAAAGAGCAAAGCTAAAGCATGAGGAACGCCAATAGGCTAAACCACCTACCAGCGAATATAATGTTCAAGCATTACCAGCTTTCTCTTTTCTCATCTCTCCCACTTTTATGCTCTTTTCGTTGAAAACCTCAACACTTGGGTACTATTTGACATTCACATAAAGGGTTGAAAATAAGAAATTTCAGGACTTTCCCTTACTTTTTGTTTGTTTGCATAAAAGAGTGACTACTTAACAATTTTCAGCAACAACTATCTAAAATGCACAGAACATAATCCCCCTTTATATTTAACATTAATCAAATGAATTTATGGCATGTTTTATCATTATCGACCTTTTTCTTCCGTTCTCTGTGTAATAAAAATAAAGGTCAAAATGTAATGCTATCACCACCAGTCCAGTTTCTAAAGAACCACACCAGTGTTTAGAAGAAATAGATTCAGAAGTTAACAGTCTTACATAAGTGGGGCAATTTTTACCTGGAAGTTTTCTTTGTAAAATGAGAAAGAGATGGAATCTTTCTGACAGGTGCAAGTGCAAATCATACTACGGAAAAAGCAGTATTTCCATTCAGACGGTCCTTAAACTTTTAATTAGCAACAACTTCATTTACCAAACCCGCTAATATGAAAGGCAAAAAATGCAACATAAAAATAACAGTATTTACTTTCAGGAGTCAACTTCCTCTCCACAAGCCAAAGACTTTACAACAACAGACACATCATCATCATCAATAAATTAATTTCCAGAAATCAAGTCCATGGCAAAAGAATCTGAGAGTCAGGCCCTAATAATACAATAATACACTAAGAAATACAAGTGCCTTCAGTGTTTGTAGTGCCTCGAAAGTCAACTATCCCACCCACTAAGCAATAGCATAGAGTGGAGCTAATGGCATAGATAAGGTACAAGGACTTGCCATTGTTGCAAAATGTTAGCAGTGTATAATGTAAAGGCAAAGGAAATTATTAAACAGAAAACATTCACATGTCCATGCATAAGTATAAGCAAACACGGCGATACAGAAGGATCAACATCTGCAAATTATTGTTCACAAAAGAACATAAAGCAGATGAGAGTTAAGTTTAAGGAGGGAGGGGAGTATCCCAACAAAGGCGAAAGAACCGCCATAGGAGAATTCCTGCAGATATAGGTTTAAATTAACATTTCAGTTACTACAGATGCTATATTTGAAATTGTAAAATCTTGTTTTCGTCTGTCTTGCCTCTATTCAGGTGTTACAGACTAAAAGAGTGAAATCTCCACAAGATTTCACAGAAGACCACCAGTAGCTAGTATTCAACCATCTTTTTCATACTCATTTTGACCTTCGATCTATGTTGCTCCAACTCTTCCTTTTTTCCTTAAGTACACATGTTCGATACATATCCAGACATGTTCATGGACATGATCCCCAAGGAGTAAGCAACTAACAAGAAAACCAATTGTTCATAATTACCTAATATTAAAAGCATAATGAAATAAAATCCATAATTTTTGAATAAAGAAAGAATTATAATAGAAATAGGAGGCACTAAACTTATTGTGATATTCATTGTGTCAAACTTCTATACCATCTTATCTATTTACATGAAAAGATGAGTCCTCTACATCAGCTCATGCACCACAAAGACAAGAACCAAAGTCATAGAAACATATCTCAATTCACTGATGCCAGAAGAGACAATGCCACGCTCACATCGAGATCTATGAAAGCTGAAGTTTATGACTAAGAAAACATGCAGTAAAGGCCAAAACAAAACCAGAAAAGCATAACCCAACATACATAATTCACGAAAACAGAGGTTGCTCCTAAGACCTCGCAATCATGCTACAAGAACGAGCCAACCTAAATGTCAGACTGCCCCCTTGAACACTAGCTTCAGCCTCTACAGAAGGATGTTCATATGGCTTCCTGCAGCCGGGACAACGTCCATCCTCCTCGAGAATCCGCTTGTGGCAGAAAAGACATAGTCGGAAACCACATAAACAGGGCAAGAAACTTGAGTCCGTGAAATCTAAATCCTCATAGCATATGGGGCATGAGGATGGCACTAAAAACGCATTGCTACGCGCCCATGACACCCCTCCTTGACCAAAATGCCGGTCCATAGCTGGAAAACTCCGCCGCTTGGACAAATTAGGAAGACTCTGAGGACGAAAAGCAACATCAGCTCTCCATGCCCTGTTACTCCCTGTTGTCCTCTGCACCATTCTTGGAGACTCAAGCTTTGAATTCCTCAAAACGGATCCCGCACCATTCGTACCTAAGTGTGTATTTGGATCATGCTCAGGAGTCGGTCCTAAACAAGAGTTTTCCCTGTTATTTTCATTCCGCTCTGTTTCTTGCTTGTCTTCATCGGCAGCCAATGCATCAGCAACCGCCTCCCAATCATCCAAGCATCCATCATCGCCTTCTTCTTCCGTGATGCTACCAGAACAGCACCCACCACTACTCGTGCTGCTGCTGCTACTGCTGCTGCTATTGGTGAAGCTTGTCCCGGAATCCGTCCCTCCCAAAAGGCTGCTACTGGTGGGGCTATTTGAAGGCGAAGACTCAGAATCGCTCTCGTGATGGACCAATTCATTTTCTCCTCCTCCATTAGTCTCAGCAATTCTCCTCATCTCTAAATTCTCCAAGGGACGTTCCCTTTCACCCCGTTGAGTTTTCTTCGAATCGCCACCGTTTATCCCCTCCTCGCAACAAGCCTTTATCTTTACCGCACCTAATCAAAATCAAAATTGAAAAAAAAAAATAATAATAATAACAAAAACCACCAAAAAAAAACGCTTAACAATAATAACAAAAGGAAACTAAGAATTAACATGCCTTTAGAAAGCCATTGCTCACGGCGGGCATCCAATTTGCATTGTTTTAATTTTGCAGACCTCTGAAAATCCCCACCAAAAAATTATAAAAAAAAAATCAATAAAACTAAAAGAAAAATATGAAAAAAAAAATAATAATCGAATGTCAATAAAGAAAATAAAAATGGCACAAAGAAGCTCATACTCTCTTCTTTTTGGAGAAATCTTTGCAGTTAGAAGCTGAAGAAGCATTGTTGATTGAATCAGAACCCTTAGCTTTCACATTGTTGATTGAATCAAAACCCATATCTTTAAATAAAAAAAAGAATTTTTTTAAACAATTTGCAGATTAAAAGAAAACCCTAATTTGGTTTGGTTTTTCTTTTTTATTAGATTTTTGTTTGAGCTCTCCTCGTTTGGTTTTTGAGAGGTGAAAGGAAAACGATAGATAACGGAAACTCCTGGATTCCGCTCTCACTTATATTGTACGTGACGAAAACACCCGTCCCTTCTTAATTTTGACTTTTGGTACGTGGTATTTATTAGGGATTTGGATGAATTAATTAGGATAATTAATGGTTTTTGTATTATCTACAAAATGGAAATCTTATGGGAAAGTGGCTTAAAAATAATTTATTGATAAAAAAAATCACAAATAATTTTTAAAAAAATCAGATCAAAAATTAAACTTATGAGATTATTTTTTATCTGATATTAAATCAATTGATTTAAATCAAAATAATTTAAATATTGAAATAAATAATTTTAATATTTAATAAATATTAAATATTATAAATAAATAATAAAAATATATATTTAATTTAATGATATGATTTTTAATATAAAATTAAAAGTTTAAAAGTCTTCACTTACATAAACAAATTTCAAAAAAAAATGAATATAATTTTCATTGATTTAATTTGATTTTACCAATTGAATTGATTTTTTATTGTTTTGATGGATGTTCGATTTTAACATATATATCAAACCTAATAGGCTATCGATTGTTGGTTAACATATTCGATCATCCTATCCAAGTTCGAGTTTTTCAACCACGCTCACAAGTGAAATTAATAAATTGTTAATTTTTTTAATTTAATTTTTTAGATATACACTAAAATATATGTTTAATTATCAATTTTATTTACAAAATTTAAAAACTTTATGAACAATGAATGAAATAATTTTTTATAAATTTAGGAGAGTTTTTATCTTTTTTTTTTCAGTGTACTAACTCCTTCATGAAGTTTGAAAGCTACACTAATGATAGATGACATAATTCTATGCTTATCCTAACAACAATTCTATGCTTATCTACCAACTTTTTACAATATCTTGGCCAACTTTCTTACCCATTTTTCTTACCTTGTCATAGCCTGGCTCTAGTTTGTGATCTCTCTTGTAGATCAACTTGAAATAATCTTGGTACATCTCATGACTCGAGTACAAATCAGTTACACTATTTACTTTGGATTTTTTTTATATTTTACATTAATTATTTAGGATATCTTTTAGAGAATTTGCATTATTATGTATTTTAGAATTAATCTGTAAAAATTTTCTTTCAGTGCTTACAATAATATTTGCAGTTGATTATTATCGATAATATTAAAATATATGTGAGGCGAATGAAAGAGTTAGGGTATATTAAGATTTTCTTGAAAGGTATCGACTCCTCCTTAATATAACCACTCAAGGAAATCCTAATACATCCATACTCTTCCCCCACGCTTCACGTATGCTCCAATTTATAGAGACAATCGAGATGGGCTCATCCTTGGTGCGATCACTAAATGAGATCTTAATATACCTGTTAATATTTTTACCTTGTCTTCTTCATTACTAAATTTTGTTGGTATTTATTATGTCATTCTGCTTAAAACATATTTAAAAAAATTATACAATTACAATCTAAATTAAATTTTACAAATAAACATATGAAATTAAATATTTTAAAATAATTACTCAATTTTTATCCTATTCTATTTATTAAATATTTTAATAAAAATTTACTATCATTAATTGTAAATGAAATAAATTTTTAATAATATAAACTATTTATTATATTTCTAATAATATAATATTTTATTAATTTAAAAAACTATAAACATAATAATAAAATTAACAACATAATTAAAAAAAAATCACGTCCACGTCCGAAACGTCATTGCTGTTGGTGTTCCAAACGTGGAAACGTCAAGATGATTAAAGTTTGCAAGCAGAAAATGCTAGTGCAGCTAACGTTTCCATGTCAAGTTTGCTCAGCACTTTCTCAATGGACATATCAGTCAATTTGATAATTTTCAAAGTAACAAAATAATAGTATTCTGATAATTTATTTAAAAATAATATTATTTAAGTATTTTATTTTGAAATCAAGGGTAGTTCGGTTAATTTGCTGATAAAATGTGACAGAAGTAAGAGGTGCCCGAAACAATGTAAGCCAGCTTACCATTTAGATGCCAAGAACCGAGATTGGGTTCTCATTCCAAAGAGGACGAACCCCATCTATAACAGTGGGCCTGTCAACCTCAGTACTTTAACATCGGAGAACTGAATTTAATTATAAAGGTTTTGTATATCTACGCATTAATTATCGAAATTATTTAAATATTTTTTAAAACATATTGATAATAATATAAAAATAATTATAATTATGTCATTTAATATATTAGAAAATATCAACTGATGATTTCGTTTAAATAGGTAGGTTTTGTTAGATATGACCAATTTTCCAAGTATAGATTTTTTATAATTAAATAAATGTATGTGCGAAAAAAATAAATTAAAAGACCAAAAAAATTCATAAATATGCATTCATAGACATTCATTTTTGGTATTAAGAAAAATGTAAATTGATAATTTTTATATTAAATAATGACTTTTCTAAAGAAAGTATTTCATAAAAAAATAAAAATAATTAAAAGGGAAAAAGCAAATAAAAGAAAAAATATATATAATACCACAAAGGGGTCATACTTTTTTCCTTTCTTTCTCTTTTTTTGCCCTTTTACAAAAAATCTAAACTTTTCACTTAAAAGAACTAAAAATATAATAAATGAAACATGTATAATTTATTAAATTCATATCATTTATTAAAAAAAATGTAAATTGATATCATTGTGTTAACCTCGACTGTAAAATTTTTAAACTCTATTGATAATATATTAATAATAATAAAAATAAATACAGATTAAGGAAGCAAAGGAAAGGAAAGTGACAAAGAAAAAGGTCCAAGACATAATTAGAAAAAAAATACAATAACTATGGAAAATTTTAAAAAATTATATATCAATTTTCTTTAAAAAAAATTAAAATATCCAAATTTGTTCATGAACTTTAATAAATGACACATTTTTAAAAGTTTTTAGGTAATATTTTCTTGCAAAAAAAACCTAAAAAAAAAAGGAAGAAAACTCAAATAAGTGAAAATGAAACATGAAAAAAGAAATCAGAATAATGGAATAAATAACTTTTTAGTTTGCTATTTTTCCTTTTAAATAGGTTTATTCAAAAAGTTGTTGCTATTTAAAAAAACTTTAATTGACTAAATGTTTATTATTATATTTTCTTAAATTACTCTAAAGTGTATTATTTATAATATATTTTAAAAGAAGAAAAATAAACAATAGAAGGAAGTAAGAAAAATTGGGGCAAGGTACAAATCAAATATTTGTGAATGGTGCAATCTCAAAACTTATATTTCAATTATTGTAATTTTACCATTATATAGATATATATATATATATATATATTTAATTTTGGAGTAAATTTATCATTATAACTTTTTCAGTTTGAAACAAATGTAATTAAGATGTAATAGTTGAAGAATATGTAAATATTCCTTAGAAATTGTTTTACAATTAGAAAAAAAATAAAGTAAGAAAAAATAACCATAACCTAGAATTTGTAATTTTTCATTTTTCTTTCATTTTAACATTATTTACTTAATATAATGTACAATGTCCTTTTTTAAATTTGTACAATAGCCTTTAAATAATGAAATATTATAGGGGATATTTTTCAAGTGTTACATATTGGTCAAACTTGTTCCAAAATTAAAGTCTAATAGTAAAATTATACTAATTGAAGTATACGATGATTTGAATTTTGGGACACTTACAAATGTAGAATGATAAAGTTTAATTTTTCTCATAAAAAATTAGAAAAATTGAGAGTTAATTGAGTCAAACTAATGTTTGAATTCTTTTATTGCTTCGATTTTATTATTTACTTAAAAGATAACTTTTAAAGTAAAATATGGATATAAAAGATCATAAATAAAGATGAATCCATGATTCTAATTAATTATATAAATTCTATACGTAAAATTATTAAAATATATATCATACTTCATTTAGATTATATTGATATCTATCACTTTAATTTATATTAACAACTAAAAAATATAAAAATATGATTCTACTTATTCATCCAATAAATTATGACAAATAATATCATTTTATATAACTTTTTTACTATTTAATCATTATAATATTTTTTTCTTTTTGATTCAACATTTATTTTTTTTAAAAAAAAAAAGAAATTTACTTACGTCAAGCCATCTTATATTATCATTCAATATGTTGATTTTTTTTTGATAATTTTATCAATGCAATAATTTTTTTTAAAAAAGATATAACCTTATTTAAAAAACAAATCATTATACGACAAACGATGCAAAAATTGAAGTTATTTAAATGGCGTCACACACAAATACGAAGATAACATGAAAAAATAATAAAAATATGATATGATATAAAAAAATAACATAACCATAATACAAATACAAGAACATGTTCAAATTTATGTAAAACGAGGGTGCCACAAAAATTGTGACTTATTTGAATCATGCTAATTAGAATCAACAATTTTAAATATGATACAAACATGAAACAAAAATAATTAAAACACAATACAACATGAAAATTTATATTCATATTATACTAATACATTAATGTATCAAGATTTATATATAGCATATCACAATTTATATAAATAATATCATAAATATAATTATATCATGATAAAAATAATATAAAAATAATATATAATTCATATTTAAAAAACTTATAATTGCTCGATGAAAGCAACTTGTTATAGTTGCCAACCGCCCTAGTAAAGGATCAGTAATCTTTAAGGAGATCGCCTATGGCCGACCGCCCTAGTGAAGGATCAGTAATCTTCAGGGCGATCGCCTAGACATGTTTGACCCAATCTGACACCTCCGACGGCGACTTAAATGCGGAGTTGACATCTACTGAAGGGATGGCCGGTCAGTTAAGCCGACCACTAGACAACAAGGCCTGACACCTAGCTCGGCGTGAGTCACCTCACCATTAGATCACCTGACACTATATCTCCAGACAATACTTATAAAAGGGTAAGCAAACCAAAAGGTAAAGGATCTGCTCTCTGGCTGGTTCTCTATTTTCTGAAATCTCCATCACTATATCTCCAAACACCCCCATACTAACTTAACCATCGGAGAGGGCCCCGGAGTACTTACTCCGACACCCTTCTGACCTTTTTTGTGTTGCAGGACCACAAGTGACCTCAACAATTGGAGCCGTCTGTGGGAAATAAAGCAAAAAACCATGGCTAACCAACATACCGACGCTGTTCCACAAAACACCCCATCACCTCCTGAAGCGATGAACCTTATTGAAGTCCCGCCAGCTCCAGCAATGCCTAACTCATCAAATATCCAAGCCTCTAGTCTTCCCTTTCTCGCCACCGATTTCACCGATATACCAACCCCCCTTACCATATATACCTCCACCCCCAACAATGCAAAGGACATAGCGAAAAAGCACAAGAACTCACCGAAGCTTACCCCACATGGTCTTACTTTCCACAACACCCTTATTCACACCTCCACATGTACGCTTGCTGCCAAACAATATACAAAACCGTTAACACACTGCGACTCTACAAAAACTCTTTACTGGCCAACTCTTAAGCACTCACCACTTTTTTTTTCGCACAACTTGCTTCACTCCCCTTTCTAATTTTTTCACAAAACTAGCGAAATCACCTCAGCCCCACCCCCAATTATATATCTACACATCCTCAACCCTTTATCTTCCTCTATTCCCACGTGTCGCCACCATATGCCTCCGCCAGCCTGGCACCGTTTCCCCGCTTTGACGCTTGTCCTTCTCGCCTCCATATCCCCCTAAATACGCCTCTCGAATCCTTCGTCAGGCTACGTGTTCCACTCTCATTTCTTCCCCTCAACCTTCCGTATTCTGCCATTATTACCGCATTAATGCTGCCAGTTACAACTCCTTGCCTCCCACAAAGGCCCTCACTCACACATGTCCAAATGGCGAGTCACTTTATAACCGCCATTTTAGACAACGAGGGGGGGAATTGTTATAGTTGCCGACCGCCCTAGTGAAGGATCGGTAATCTTTAGGGCGATCGCCTGTTGCCGACCGCCTTAGTGAAAGATCAGTAATCTTCAGGGCGATCACCTAGACACGTCTGACCCAATCTGACACCTCCGACGGTGACTTAAATGCGGAGTTGACATCTACTGAAGGGATGGCCGGCCGGCTGGGCCGCCCACTAGACAACAAGACCTGGCACCTAGCTCGGTGTGAATCACCTTACCATCAGATCACCTGACACTATGTCTCCAGATAATACTTATAAAAGGGTAAGCAAACCCAAAAGTAAAGGATCTGCTCTCTGGCTGATTCTCCATTTTCTGAAATCTTCATCACTATATCTCCAAACACCCCCATACTAACTTAATCATCGGATAAGGCCCCAGAGTACTTACTCCGGCACCTTTCTGACCTTCTTTGTGTTGCAAGACCACAAGCGACCTCAACACAACTGATTGAATCAATTAAAGTTATCAAGATTGAATTGATTCATTCAATTTAAGAATAACTTTAATATATTTTATCAGATAAGGTGATCAACTCGACTGCGTTGGAGACTAAAGCATCCATTTAGTTCCATTATCTTTTATAACGTTTTTTTATTTTAAAATTTTAATTTTTTTTTAAATTTTCATTTTTTGTTAATTAACTTTTGAAATTTTTACTTAAAAATTTAAATTATTTATTTATTTAATATAATAATAAATTTATATAATTATCTAATAAAATTACGTACCTAGAAATTTTAAATAAAAGGTATCCACTTATACCAACATAAAATTAAATTAATTTTACACATTTGTATAATTTTTTCTATAATTAATATTTTAATAAATTAATCGTTAGATTGAATAATATAATTATACTTATCATGTACGTTAAATTTTGAATTGGTCCAACATCTTAATCATACTAATCAAGAATATTTATATTTTAAATATATATTTAAAGGTTAAAAGTTTTTTACATTGAACAATGGTTAAACATTTTTAATTGACTCAAAACTTAACGTGCATGATCTACGTAAATAGAAGATGAAACATAATGATCAGATTAAATAAATATGAATGATATATAAAACTATGAAAGCTTATAACATTAGTTTAATTTTGCATTTATATAAGTGAATCTCTTTTTACTTTTAAATATTATTAAAATATATAAAAATAATTTATTTTATGCTTTTAAATTATATTTTTAATGATTTTTTTTTTTTTTTCGTTTTCGATCACACGTTCCAAATATATATGTTACAATCGATTTTAATCTGACTGCGCCGGTAACATTCCATAGTTTCAATTTCTGCTCACACAAAACCTTCTCTTCCATCTCACCACCTCTGCCTCTCTTTTCCATGGCGATCAAAGCCCAGTCTTACAAGGGAAGTTCAGGGCTTTCTATCATACCCAGTTGCGGCGAAGCGTTTTTGGTTGAATTTCTCAAATACCCCATCTCAAATTTTCAGGCAAAACTCTCTTGGATTTCCGAGCTTTGTTTTCTCTCCCTCATATTCCCAAAGGAAGATTCGACTTTGGCCCCAGTTTTGCTATCGCTGGTATATATATGTATTTTGCAATTTATTGTATCATTTCTTTATCCTATTTTGACATTCTATACCATTTTAATAATAGGATCATGTTCTATACTTCTATAACAAAATTTATATTAACATACTGTTCTTTTCTATATGGATCAACTTTTTTTGTTCTAAGAAACAACTTTGCAGTTAGATATTAAATTTATAAGCAACATATGGTTCTGATAGTGATAAGTATGGCATATTGGGAAAGCATAGCTACTGTTGAACCCAGCTTCTTGTTAATAGCTTGGCTGTGCTTATATGATTTTATATGTCAGTAATCTTTCTTCTCTTCGGTTTGTAGGAGATCATGGCTCCAACGATCTACAGCCAAATGACATGGTCTTATGCTTGATTATAACTAATGTCGCCTTTTTCTTTTATTTTTATTATGATGGATTGTAGATAAACATAAAATCGTCTTTATGGTGAGTCCTTAGCTTTTGACCTGCTTGTTAATATAATATGTCAGATGGTAGATTTTTCTTTCCAACTTCCTTTTCTTGGTAGAATGTACTTCCCAGTTGAAAATTGATGTCCTATCCTAGGAACAAAAATGGAGGAGCTCCTTAATAGTTGTGTTATTCTATACTTTGCTTGCTGTATTTTAATCTTATTCTAAAACAAGTACTTCTGTATGGAATATATCCTTTTATGAATATAATATTTAAGCACATTTACTGGGAGATAACCGTAGGAATGGAATGTATCAAGTTATGTTACTTTGATTTTTTATTTTTATTTTTTTGAAATACCTGTGTTTGATGCATATGTATGAAAAAATTTAAAAAAAAATTATATATTTTTGTGTTAAATACATATCTATACCTGATACTCACACTGAATTTGAATAACTTAGGAATTGAGAATTATTGCATGCTAATAGGACCTCCCATATGGATTAGGATTACATATCCCGAAGTGTACCTCAGTTGCCTTTTTTCTTTTTAATTCTTCTAACTTTTTTGATGATCCGTGAGCAAGTGTCATTGCACAACTTCAAAAGTGGGCATTTGCATGCACTGGTCACTTCAGCTTTCATTCATATTGATTTTGAGCACATTTTCTCTAACATAATTGGACTTTATTCTTGGCTATACTGTATGATTATTGAAATCTTTGATTTGGTTATAACTTCTTTTCTTACCAGGACCTTAGGTTCGTTCGAACTGACTTTTTTGGACTGTAAAATTATGATTTCTACCTTGTCTAGCTAGTTAAGAGAGAGCTTGAAATTGAAACTATTTGCAAGAAACCTATGTTATTACAATTCATCATTTTTTTAAAGTACCCTATCGAAAATTGGTATTTAAATATATTTGGATATCGATATAACGGTATAATCTTTTAAATATATGAAAAAATTTTAAAAAATATTTAGCATATCTATATTAGATATGTACTTTTATTTGCCACGTAACCCTAAGTTTGAGTAACATAACAAAAAAAGAGTTAACATTTTCATTTTTTTTTTACTTCTTGTATAGAGTTAATGGATTAATGGAGAGTGAAATTATTTATTTCAAAGAATATATAAATTGACTGCACATTTACATCTTCTCGTAGAATATTATTTTGGTTATTTAAGTCCTAGCACTCTGTAATTTGCTCTAAACTCTGTAACATTAATTTGTCCCTCACTGCTTTTACATCAGTGTTGACTAATGAACTGTATTATTATGTTTCTCCGAAATTCCTTCTGCTTTTAAGTACTAAAAGAAAACTTATGTTAGAGAGAATATTATTTCTGAGTTCCTAATAAGAATCAGTTACCGACCAAATATCCATCATTCTTGTATGGAGATTGAGGCGCCCAAATTGGATAGTAAGAAAGCAAAATCATGGTTTTATGTCAACATTCTAACGTTCCTTGTCATTGCATTCTAATATCTTTAACTAATTTATTTTCCACGACTAAATGTAGTTTCGTGTAAAATTTCAATATATTTCCTTCTTTTCAGCTTTGTGAGATAAGTCTAATCGTATTCTCATGTCACTTTGGCCACTTGCAGGATTCAATTCATGTGACAACTTATGGTTCTTTGACTCTTCTTTTTTTGAAGTATTCATATTTAAGATATTTTCGGATACAGATATGGTAATATGATTTTCTGAGAACCCTCAAAATATACGGAGAGACTTACAAAATTTTGAATATACCCATATCTGACAATTATATCCGAGTTCAAATATCATAGGTGACAACCATTGCTTGCTACATTTTGACTTTTGTCTCTATGTATGCTTTATCCGCCTTGCTTTCTTTCCTGGTCCTTCTCTTCTTTCTTTTTTCTCCATTCTCAACAGAAGCATTTACTGTTTTAAAATTTTGTTCCTTATTACTTTGCATTTCTGAAGATTGGAAGAATCTTTGGACCTGAGTACGTGCTGAAGTTTTGTCTAGCAGGGGCTATTGGTGCTTCCGTGTTTTACTTGGTGCACCATGCATTTTTTGGCTTCATCATCTGAGGTACCATGGCGATGCAAGAAATATATGAATGTTCACCCTTACACCGTTAGTTATAGGCATGGTTTGCTGTCATGTGGCAACAACAATCCCCAAAGCTAACGGATTTGGGGTACTTAGGCTCAGTAAGAACAACTTATGCAAACGAGTTACTAAGTGGAGGACAAATGTGGGGGAACAAACAACGAATAACACATAACAAATGGGACAACAAACACCATAAGCACTTAGCTCACATATCGTGTTACAAATCTCAGCTAAAATTAACAATAGGTGTAGAAGTCTTAAGCTTTCTTTAGGATCATTAGATGAGACACCTGATTTTATGCGGGCTTTTAATTGTGATTTTTTGTTTTTGAATATCCACATACATTATTTTCCCAACAAATTTCTTCATGTTTTGATGAACAATATATGATTCGATCTTTCTCACTCTTAGCCATCCATCACTGGGGCAAGCAATGTGGAGAATGGACCCTTCAAAGACTCCAGGATTGTTTTACTCTTAGCCTTGAGGGCATGAAGTGTGATAACCTTCGTTTTTTTTTTTGGGGTCTTTTCTTTTGGTGAATGTAATCAAATAGTAACAGTATCCTTATTTGTTTTTACAATCTGATTAACCACTTAACATTAAGGAATTTTTTTCTCTGATGTCATCTATTGTTAAGCTGTTTAGAATGGAGGGGTTTGATAGTTTAAGGTCTCATTCTCTTCATAATTTTTTTTTTCTGACTAGTTAGTCTTTTGGCATTCGCCAAGAAATGTGATTGAAGATTTTATTCTTTCTATCAAAACCATCTTTTATCTCTTACACATTTGTTTTTCTGACCATTATCTTATGTCGTTTAGGGGGCAAGTGGGGCCGTTAATGCTATAATGTTGCTTGATATATTTCCGAATCCAGCAGCTGCTCTTTATTTTGAATTCATCCTACCGGTTCCTGACATGTTACTGGTAAGCATGCTTCTAGTTTATGCTAAGAATGAAATGACTTCTTCAGGTTTTCAAATCCTTGCTGAATTGTTCATACATAATTTCTTTGCAGGGCATACTTCTAGAGAAATATATATTGAGAATAATAGAGGTATATTGCTTATCTTTCAGCAATTTTTTTTTTTTTCATTTTTGAACATACCTTAAATTGATCTATTTTGAGGCATGGTTCTGGTGGAAAAAGTTGTACATATGTTTAAATGGTTTTGCAACGAGAAAAACCACTTTCTACATAAAAAAGCCATGCCGAAGGCCTACTGTTACTCCGACTCTTTTATTTTTCTTGAAGTGTTCTTGTTCAACACTTATTAAGACAAACGTATAAGGATATGATATTACAAGGACCCTCTAAAAATATATAGAAATGTTGGAAAAATTGAACATTCTCATATTAGACACATACCCATATCTGATACTCACACTCGAGTTTAAGTAACATAGCTAAAAGGGAATAGAGGGAATTTAATTAAGAATGAAAAGGATTAGATCATCTGGCAAGCTTGTTTAGATGATATCAATGGTCAATGAACGTAACTTTCAGTAATTTTCGAACACTTTATGATATCTAATTTGCCATTTGATAAATTTGAAAAGTTGCTAAGTATTATGTATCTTTGAACACTTTATGATATCTAATGTGCCATTTGATAAATTTGAAAAGTTGCTAAGTATTATGTATCTTGGCCTTTTTTGTAGCTTCACCAAGATTGCTCTTGCAAGATGTTCCAATTTCGTCTTATGGCAGATTAATGTGTGGCACACAATAGCACCAGCTTCCCTACTTGCAATTAGCCATATAGGTTTTTTTTTAATATTTCTCCAGATAATGTTCAAGAAACAGTCGCTTAGTAACATGAGTTAAATCATTTAGCTTTGAACCATTAAGTTGAGGAGCCTGATTGTGTCACGGGGCCATTACCTTCTTCCTAAAAGATATACCTAGTAGGATGTGCAGTGCATTCACTTATATGCCCAAAGACCTTTTCTTTTTTATCCGATGTGGGATTAATGCACCCTGCCTACTTCTTTAGAGCGCTTGGTGTGACATTCTCCCCCACCCAATCTCGTGATGCCTCCGTCACGAGCGTCTCCACCATTTTTGCCTACCCTACCCTTAGAGTGTTTGGCGTGGAGTCACGGTTGGTCCACCCTGCCTACTCTACCCATTGGGGCGCTTGGCATGAAATCAGATAGTCAAGGGTTGGCTCTAATACCACTTGTCACGAGGCCATTACCCTCTTCCCAAAAGACATGCCTGATAGGATGTATAGCGCACCCGCTTATATGCCCAAAGACCTTTCTTTTTTTATCCGATGTGGGATTAATGCACCCTGCCTACTTTTTTAGAGCGCTTGGCATGACAATGGGTCAGTGCTAATCCTCTATATGACTTTATCGGGTACTAAATGTGAAATTTAGAGCCTTCGTAAATTTCTTTTTTACTTTTATTGTCACCAAGCAGTTCTTATGTTGAGCTACCTCACTTTCATGTTAGACTTGATATTTGACAAACTATTGGCCCTTGCAACTGCAACTGGTGCCATTTACTATGAAATCTTAGCTCCAAATTCGCCATAAATTAAGGAATCATATCGGCTAACCAATAAGTATTTGATTTTTGTGTTGTAGGGAAATAGTAAAATTTCACGATCAGCTCACGTGGGAGGTGTTGCAGTTGTGGCCTATATCAAGGGCTCGACTTAGAAGGAGATGCTTTTAAATTGAATAGTGGGCCTGCTAACTAACAATTACAGGACTTTTTTACTTGCTCTTTATGTTACTCGAACTTGGGTTTGTCAAATACGGGTATGTTCAATTTTTTTTCAAGATTTTTATATATTTAAAAAGTTTTGAAAAATCATATTTTCAAACTCATGTCTGGATATACGTTAGAGATGAAAAAGAAAAATGAAGAGTCAGAGCATTATGGCTTATTCCAGCATGTGTGCTTGGCCACATGTTTCATTATAGTTGCTTTCTTTTCATGTTATGTATAATGACATATTGGCTGTTAATGCTTAGTTCTATTTAATTTATTTTCTCCTTGTTGATGCTTTCCTTAGGAAAGGTCGGGTGCAGCCTTGCAACACAAAGAAGGTCAGAAGGGCATCGGAGTTTGTGCTTTCGGGGCCCTTTCTAATGGTTAAGTTAGTATGATGTTTTCTGATATAATAGTATAGATTCAGAATTAGGAGGCAGCCCCTTTACCTCTGGGTTTGCTTACCCTTTTATAGGTGTTGTTTGGAGACATAGTGTCAGATGATTTGATAGCAATGCGACCAGCGCCGAGCTAGCTGTCAGGTTATGGTGCCTTCAATATTAAGCTTTTAACAGTTAAAACTGACGACTGTATATTACATATATAGAGGTTAAATTTATAACTTAATAATAAATTTAGTTGTAGGATCAAGACAATATATGCTTCTCCGACTGCAGGATCAAGAAAATATATCTAGAAGTTATGTTAAATTTTGCAGGTGTAGTTTATTGGAGGTAAAAGACTTTGTCAGAATAGGTTAAAGCACATCTAATAACTGTCTTCACTGTTGTGTAACTATGTTTTTAGCTGCCATAAAACTGAAATACTCCCTTTGTCCATTTCTGCCACTAATCCAAACTTAGTACAATCAAACCAAGGCCAAAAACTCAAAATGTTGGCATCTTCATTGCCATTGCACTTAATTCTGAAGCTCCTTCCACCATGGACAATGATATCAAAGGATACTAGGACATTGCTAAAACGTTCAACTATTTCCATTCAAGGGTGCCTAAACAAAAAATTTTGGTTTTCCTAACCAGTACGCTAAGCTTATACATTAACTATGTTCAGTAAACTTGTACATGCGCCATGCTAGATTTTAACCTAATGTTTTTTTTACAAATCCATTACCTTGTTATGACTAGTGGACTCATTTTATTATTTAAAAAATTAAAGATTTATTTTTATATTAATATTTATATATTTTATATTAAATTTAAATAATTTTTTATTGGATGAATAATGATTCAGGCTTAGATCCGATCGACTTGAATCATTGATCTCATATTTAGACCCCAAACAATTTATTTGTTAGGGTTTTACTTAAATTCAAATTGAAAATCACTTGAAATTTTATTAAAAAAAATTCTATTGTTTGTAGATTACTTGGTAATTATTTTTTTGATAAGTCAATATTTTAAATAAAGAAAGAAATCTTAGTAATTCTTGGTGACAGAATAATTATCTTTATAAACATAGAGATAAGTGTAGACCTTTAAATTAAGAATGAGAGAGATGTAAACCCCAGTAGATCTCATTTTGTGAAGAGGTTTTGTAGCTTTGTTTGTGCAAAAGCTACAAAGTTGTTGACTGATGATGTTTGTACTCTTTTAAATTTCGTGGATGTAGGTCAGAGAGGCTAAATCACGTTAAAATTTTGTGATTTTTTATTTCTTTCTTGTTGATTGATTTTGTGGGCTATCGTACTATTCCTAACAATTGTTATCAAAGCTATGGTTCGAGACTCATCATAATGCAATCACGAGTAATGGTGTTATTTAGTTTCTAATAAGAATTTTGTTGCTATGGATTGTGATCGTGATCAAGACTTGCAAGAAGAGATTTATTGCATGTGGATTAGTATGGCTATTCCCAAATTAATCCAGTGGTGCATATTTCGGATCAATATTGTTGACTAATGATCTCTGGAGGCAAATGACAGAGAGATAATTCTCGTTCAAATGGCGTTCAAGGTTGATTCAATCGTGGTGGAGTCAAAATCACTTAAAGGCCAAGTGAAATTTTTGTCAAGGTGGAGATTATTAGGTTTTTGACCCATATTAAAAATAAAAATCAATTTAGATTCTATTAAAATTTTATTGGTTATAAATTATTTGGTAATTAAATTTACTTAGTGAGTAAATACTTTTAATAAGGAAAGAAATTTTAGTGACTCTTGGTGACTAAGTAATTATCCCTATAAATATGAAAATAGTTGTAAACCTTTAGATTAAGAGTGATAGAAATTTAAACTATGTGGGATCTTATTACGGGAGGATAGTTTGTAAGCTTCTCCTTGCAAAAGGCTATTAATGTGTTTTGAGGAGGGTTTGTAACTTTACTTATATAAAAGTTACAAGTTGTTTTGTAAGTTAGTTTTGTAGCCTTATCAATGTAAAAGCTACAAAGTTGTTGAGTGAAGATGTTTGTACCATTTTAGGATAATGGATATAAATTAAAGAGGTTAAATTGTCTTAAAATTTTATGTTATTTTAATTTTTTTGTCGATTGCTTTTGTGGACTGCCACACTATTCCTAATACTATCCCCAAGCTTGAACAATGTACATTTAGTAGTTGAGGGATTACAAGCAAGGATCCCTATAAATAAAGAAAAAGGACTTTAAAAAAGGCAAGAAAAAGGATGAAGGTGAAAAAGAAAAGGAAGAGGTAATTGTTTGACGAGGAGTAGAGAGAAGAATAGTAATAATGGGGCTAAAAGGCCCAAAACTGGCGTAAATGGCCTGGGCTCTTCTTAATAGAAGTAATTTTGTTCTTGATCTTTAAATCAAATTAATCATTAACGTATTAATAACTGTATCATTTTTTTAATATGGGTATATACTATTACGGAAATTTAAATTTTACAAATTTAGTTTGAATTTAAAAAATTTAATTAATCTATTTAAAATGAATTTGACTCAATTTGATTTGATAAGAGGAGAGAATATTTGAATCTTACGCAATTCAAATTTGAAAACAATCAAATCTATAACGATTCGAACAATTAATATAAAATAATCTAAATTAAATTAAGGATAATTTTTTTAATATTAATTTAATAAAAATAATAACTATAAAATAAATTTTAACGTATTTTAATTTTATAACTTGTAATTATCATTTTTGTGTATGATAAAGTAAGTACTATGTCAGCACCGGTTGCGGGGGAAAATATCGAAGCAGTCGGATGTAAATTTTAATGAAACGGCTATAAATCATCTTAATATCTTTATTTTAAATCAACCTGGTGGATTGAATAAATATTAACTTTGTTGTATTTTTTTATACCTAAATTTGTTATATTATTGCGTAATAATCTTCTTAAATTAATCGTCTTGCGCCTTTTATCTTGTCAATTTTAGCCAAGATTCGACAAATATATTGTCATCCTTGTGATTGCATGCATGATGATTAGATATTTTATCATATGAGACACTTTCCTTGAGTTCTGGTCATCTTCTTGTTCTCCTTAGATGAATGTTTGAATTGAGTTTCATTGACTTCTGTGTTCTTACGTTATCCTTGGCTAAACGTATTTATAGATTAGAAACAATGTGCTTTCACAAACTAATTGCCTACTAATTGATAGTTTATCTGACAGTTAATTGACGAAGGAAAAACATAATTAGCAAGATAATGTGTTAAGCTAGAAAATGTTCAATAAATTGATTGATGTTAATTCACCAACTTTGCAAACTTGTCCATGAGAAATCTGTTTAATCTTACGTTAAAAGCATAAACTTGGAAATAAAATGTTTGGGTATAATGCTCCCCATCTCCTAATAAAAGATCAAAGTCGATGATATGAAAGTTGAATCTAGAATTTCAGTAAAAGATGCACCTGGAAATCTAGACACTAGTTTGTGAGAGTGAATGGTTAAGCGTTCCCCTGCAAACACCAGTTTTAGTTTTTGTCACTCCAATGCAACTAGGTCAGCAAGGTTTATTCTGCTTGTTTTAAAGCAACTTATACCGTCAGCCAAACTTTGCAAGAAGAGATGGTACTTTAAAAATCCACAAGAATAATTGAGAGAAAAAAGAAAACCCATGAAAATAGGAGATATTTTCCAATTATTTTTTTACAGATGATTAGATCCTAATAATTCTATTATTTAGAAAATTAACTAATGATTAACGACAAGGAATTTAAAAAAAAAAATTCCTGTTTGCAGAGCTGCACAAATTAGTGATTGATGCCATGAGTTGGTTCTGAAAGAACTGGCTTTTATAATACATAGAAGGAAAGAAGAAGTGGTGCCAGCCAGAAAAACAGTTGCCCATATGAATAGGGACGGTCGAGGGAGGAGAGACGAGCAGCTGCGGTGGATTGGTTTCTTTAGGGTGACCTGGGTTCGTAATTACTGACAAAAACAAAAGTAAAATAGTCTCAAAAGTTAAAATAGTAAAGGCAGAAAAATGTTATGTTATTCCTGTAATGTATAAGGCTAAGTGAATATGAGAAGATAATAGAATTGCAAGAATATTTTAAACTATATATGATTATTTCAAGATCAAATATTTTTCGAACGAAAGCTCTCTAAGTGTAATTGCAAGGTCTTTAAATAAATATAATAAATTTACTGAAAATGGTAGCTAGGTTCTTTACAGGTGGGTAATGCAGTCTCATTATAGACAATTAGATAAGGTCAAGCACATGGAATGATGCCCCCCCCCCCCAACAAAACCATGCGTACTTGCAAATTGCAAGGAAAAGATTGAATTCTGGATTTGGTCGTATAATAATTATAATAATAATAATAATAGTTCAGAAGTGCATGGATATATTTGAGCATAGGCCGAGGTCTCTTTATGATGTTAAATGCTACCTGAACTTTTTTTTTATCAAGTACCTAAGTGTTAATATAAAAAATTGTTTTTACTAAAAAATACTAAAAATAATATTT